>SKCR01024282.1:0-84962 GCA_019454045.1 Zanthoxylum bungeanum
ATATGCATGTATTTAGGACAACCTTAACTTTCTATTATTCTTTTGCAGTAAATTCATCATGATAAATATCAAATAATGCATCAAACATACCGTTGAGTATTTGATTCCCACATATTTCATCATCGTTGTTTTATTAGTTTCAGCAATGGATTCATCTTCATTACCTTCTGCTTAGCAATTATGACAACATTTGCATATGATTCCCAGCTCTATGCTTCTCACTAACAGCATGTTGAACAAGAAGAGTATCCGTTGAAAAGTTGTATCTCTCCAGTGTACATTCAATAAGCAATCGCAGTATAGGAAGAAAAACACACAATGAGAGCAATCATACTTGTCAGCAAATGAAAAAGGTTGGAAAAATAATTAGCAAGCTTTACTCTTCTTCTTCTCTGCCTTCGGTGGCAATGTCTTTGCTGCTTCAGCAGTTGGATCAGCCATTATATATACAACAAAATGGGAACAACCTTCAAGTCTCAATTGAGATCAAGCATAAAAAAATCTAAGTTGATTAAATCATTGACACATGAAAGATCCAAACACCATTTTGAACTAACAAGTAACAACAGAGTTAAAAGTGTTCAATTATTTCTAGGACGAGAACCGATGAAAGCCATTTATGTTAGGAAAATGAACTATATGATTGGATGAAAAACCAAGAAAATTTTTAATATTTAATTTTTTTTACCAAATGTGCTCTTGGTTTTCTAACATCAGCTTGAGCTCATATTATTTTCTCATCATTCATAAAAACATGTAACTTTATTACTATAACAATCAACCATAGCTCGAAAATTGGATGACCAGATTCTCATCAAACTGAAACATATGTATCACCATTTATGATGATCCCCACTACTACCCTACGAGTCTCATATCCTAGTCCACTAGCAAATTTTGGCATAATCCTTGGGGTAAAATGAAGGCAATAAGATCAGCACAGAAGTTCAAACATGGAACATGGTCAAGCCAATCCTAATCAATGAAGTCATTGCATTTTCTACGTATTTAAACTATATAAATAAGCCACATACAGGGACTGTTCGGCTTCCAAGAAACCATAAAAATCATGATTTCAATAATAACATATTTTAATCCAAAATCATTCAAATCGGCAAATACATGTCTAATTCATTATAGGCAATATATACCAAATAATTTCTCAAATATTACTCACAGGATAAGTCTAAAAATTTCAGAATATGACATCAGGCTACCAATCTCAATAACCTATATATCCACTCATATTCTAGCAGCAATGAAAAATTTCAATAAATAGTTAATAGTCATCAATTAAATTATAAATGTATTTAAACATTTTCCTGTAGCTTCTTGAAATTGTTGGCAATTCTAAATAATCATCTATATAAATTAACAACAATTTCACCGTTGCATATTCTAGAAGTTCAACAGCTTCATCAATCTTACAGTCTCATCCGCACTTATATTTAGCACAAATGATTTTATCAAAATTATATACTCAAACATGTATATTCAAATACTATAGAGACGTTGAAAAAACAAAGTAAGTCATACAACATATACATAAAATGTTTTCAAAATCATCAATTCTAAAATATCAGCATGACTGTTACCACATGAAAGTTGTTACTTCATGAATGTGCTTATAAAACTACAGCAAAAGAGCTGATCATCTAAATATAAGGAATATCATAAACATACCAACAGAAAATCTATTAAAACATACAATCCCACATTGTTAAACATCTAAACCAATAACCATGTATATTTTTAATGTAAAAGCGTAATTCAAAATAACACTCTGCAGGATGCAAACATCAAATATTCCAATTTCATGAAATATGAATATTTGTCAAGACTCAGAATATAAAATATGTTAAAGCCAACTTTCTCACAAGCCTATCAATTCCCTTAAAATTTATTTCATGCATAATTTACGTATAATTGTACCTTAAGAACAGTAACAAATATAACATAAACAAATGTAGAAGATCGGATCGTCTTAAAATTGTTAGAACAATTTGCACAAATAAGAAACAAATTACTAGTTAGAACAATATTACCGTTCACCAACATACAAAAAGTGAATTTGGGTTGAGTCGCGGACTAGGTCGCTCTCTTTAAGACGTTCCGCGGCTCTGCTCGGATTTTATGCTAGCAGTAATCGGCCCCGACGTCCCCAGGATAAAACAAGCCCATATAAACACTGTCTCAATCGATTTTGCACAAAACCGATTGGTATACTCACACCCAACAAAAAAAATTACTGCTCGGTATCAAAAAATGCAAGAAAACAATAGCAAAAAATAATAATAATTTTTGTTTTACACTCGGCTGAAGCAAGTCAAATTTAAGAAAATATAAAACACATTACTGTCGATTTTTTGCTAAAAAAGAAACACATTGCTGTCGACTTTTTTTTTTTTTTTTTTTTTTTTTTTTTGCTAAAAAGAATTTGTCTTCCTTTTTATATTACTTTTCTTTCTTTAAAGAAATCTTTTTTTTTTCCATATCTTTTAGCTACTTTTTTACAAAGAAAATATATAGGCTTAAGTTTCAGGCAACTAAAGGGTTTAAGAAAATGGGAGTTATTTTTTTTTCAAAATTAATTTTATTTGCATTAACATGAATGGATTCCTTTAAACACAATAAAAGCTATTAAAATGGAATTTTATAACTTACACAATCAAAGTAATTTGATTGTATCAAACTCCTCCTTAATAGTTTTGTAACAACTCAAACTTAAAGTCAATTTATTTTATTTAAATTCATTAAAACTAACAATTACCATCATCAGGCCACTACGTCATGTTCGGTCTAAAAAATGTGAAGGTATTTCAAGATCTCAAGATCTTAGAAAAGCCAACGATGGAGGGACAACGATTGGAGTTAGTTTATATGATGTCAGCAGAGTCTACATATGTAGATAAGACAAGAAGGAACGAAACAGCAGATTTATGGCACATACGGCTGGGCCATGTTAGCTATTCCAAGCAAAGTATGATGGTGAGGAATTCGATGCTTAAGGGTCTTCCTCAGCTTGATGTAATTATGGATACAATCTGTGTGGGATGTTAATATGGTAAAACACATCAATTTCCATATGAGGAGTCGAAGTTTAAAACAAAGAAACCATTAGAGTTAATTCACTCTAATGTGTTTGGACCCGTTAAGAAACCATCAATTGGTGGAATACAGTATCTGGTTACGTTCGTTGATGAATTTTCCTGATATGTATGGGTTTTCTTCATGAAAAAAATCTGAAGCATTCTCCAAGATTAAATAGTTCAAAGAGATAGTCGAAGGAGAAGTGGAGCAAAAGATTCGTTGCTTGCGCACGGACAATAGGGTGAGTATAGCTCAAGAGAATTTTCTCAATACCAATGAGAATACCAAATACGTCATCAATATGCTTGTGCTAATACGCCGTAGTAAAATGGTGTAGCGAAGAGGAAGAACCGACACTTTGCGGAAATTTTTCAGAATATGCTACATGCGAAGAACATACCTGGAAGATTTTGGGCCGAAGATATGAGAACTACAGCTCATGTTATTAACAAACTTCCTCAAACAAGGTTGGAGTTTGTTTCACCATTTGAGAAATTGTGGGACAACAAACCTACAGTTAGCTACCTTCGAGTATTCGGTTATGTATGCTATGTATTTGTTCCTGATCATCTACGTAGCAAGATCGATAAGAAAATAGTTGGATGTATCTTTGTGAGATACGACGACCAACAAAAAGGGTAGAAGTGTTGTTATCCAATAAGTGGAAGGTGTTATACATCTCGAGATGTGGTTTTCGATGAAGCATCATCATGATGGACCATATGTAACGACCGGTAGTTTTTACTACAACCTATAGCAATAATGCTATGTACGGGACGAATGCACGTAAAATAAATTATGTTGAAACTCAAATATCTTCATGAGATGACTATGGGGATGATCGGTAAATTTCTCGAAGTCCCGGGACGGGACTGTACCATGTGCCCCTTTGTATTACCTATACTATTTGTACTATAACATTCTCATACGAACTCGGATTTTTATGAATTTTATATCTTCGGAAAACTGAGATCAAGACCTACAACTTCTGTGTTGAATATTGTTCCAAAAAACGGACCAGAACCAAGTAAAAAACGCAAGTCAAAATCTGGGTGAATAGTAAATTCGGACCCAAATGATAAAATCTCCAAATTTCTTCATTTCTCTAGAAACTCCTACATTGTTTCTTATATCAATTCAGTCCCGCTATATAAAGGGGCTACTATTTATTAATACAAAAGAAATGGAATAAAAATAGGAAAGAAAAGGAAGAAAAATGTGAGAAAAGAGAGGGAAATGGAAGAGGAATAAGAAGAGAAGAAAGGAAGAAGAAGAAGAAGAAGAGGAAGAAAATAAGAAGAATAAGAAGAAGATGAAGCTTGGTAATCCTTGAAGAAGAGTGGGAAGAGAAGAGAAATTAAAAGAAAAGAGGTAAAGTAATTTGACCCATTTCTTATTTTTGGAACTTTTGAGTTTTGAAGATCAAAATAGGTTGATTGGCTTGGAAAGGATGGTAGTAGTATAAATTTTTGACATTAAAACCATGAAAATCTAGATAATTTCCAACTTGATGGTTTTGGGTAAAAACTTGATAAATGATTGGAAGTTTAATGTATGTTAAACGGTGTTAGGATAATGTATTGTGTTTTGGTTTAAGGTATGGAAACACTGATATGGAAGTAAAGATATGGGTTGTGGAGTTGAATGTTTGAATTGGGAAAGTTTAGAGAATTAATTGGTAGTGATATTTTGGTGGATAAATGAGTGATTAATGATGTTAATATGGTAGTTTAAGATAAGTGGAATTGATAAAAATGGAAGTTTTGTGTATTGGAAATGATATGGAGAATTAGGGATGAAATTGGGTGAAAATCGCATGAGAGCAGAAAATCCAGAAATCTGGAAAACCGACTCGCGTCACGACGCGGGAAGAACTTTTGCGTCGCGACGCGTGATAGAAAAACTGGGCAATTTTTTTCAAGTGGCCGAATTGTTTTTTGACATTTCCAATTATACCCCAGCATGTTAAAGATCACCCTTAAGACCTCGAATAGTTCTTATGCTTCCATTACTTTCCAGTACAACTTAATATAATGAATTACGACCTTACGCATTTAAAACTAGCGATATAATCTAATTCTTGAATTCATCTCGTAACCTTCAGTCTGATCAAGCTATCGCCTCTAGAACATTGCATGAATTATGATCTCCTTCGTCAAACAGTATAGTCCCAGCCAGTTTTTCCTAAGTACAGTGAGTGGATACTTTCTATTTTTCTTAATTTTGTTTTGCATATTTTATCAAACTTACATTTTACGCTTTAGGGCGTTAGAAACTTTTCTTTTCATTGATTATTATATATATAATTTTTCTTTGAGAAAGGAAATGATTTTGAGAAATCAGTATTTACAGATTTAAACTTTAAAGTATGATTTTTATGTTTTCGGGGCATGAGGTAAAACCTCACCTCAGTATGTAACTTGAGATATAGCTGGAATTGACGGATTCAGAGGACATGTGCACATGTGGAGGAATGAGAGGACGCTCTCAGATCCTCGAGCAGGGTTAGGGGACGGCGATACATAACGCCCCTAGACCTTTGTTTGAGCTTGGGTGGTAGCATAGATCCGCACCCCCAGCTCCAGTTTGTGGCTTAGGGGACGGCGATACATAACGCCCCAAGACCACCAGTTTCTGAGACAGTAGTGGCATGCTTTGGGGGACGGTGATATGAAACGCCCCAAAGTCATGGATTTACACTACTGGCTCCAGTTAGGCGTATGGGGGGATGACGATACGTAATGCCCTCATACGTCCAAGTTTCCAGACAGAGATACATATTTCAGAAAAAGTTTTCAGTTTTCAAATTCTAGATTCTCAGTATACAATTTTCAGAGCTTCAATATTCAGATTTCAGAATCCAGATTTTTGAAATTTTTTTTTTCAGAAACCAGATTTTCAAAAACAGTTTTCGAAAACTAGAGTTTCAAAGATAGTTTTCAGAAAGATGAAGTTTCAGAAACAAAGTTTCCATAAAAAGATATTTTGAAAATATGGTTTTGAAGTTAAAAGATTTTTACTTCATTTTTTAGTTATTGTCCACTCACTTAGATCGTATAACCCCCCACTCCCGGTATTTATTTTGCACGAATTCCAGGAGGACAAGCTTGGGAGGACGGATACTGATGCAGTCACCAGGTTTGGGGTCCACCAACATTGTGTCGTATAGCAAGAGAGTCCACTCACTGTCAAGTAAAAATTTCTTGTGTACACTAGTGAAATATAAGTCTATATAAGCATCTGTTAGTGTGTGTAAAGTAAAGTATGAAGAGTACACAGATATGAGAAATAAAAGTATTTCAAAATGAGTTATGGTTTACAGGCATAACATTGCATTTGAATAGTTTAGAATACAGTCAGAAAGTCAGAGGTTTATGGGGTTAGCACAGCCATCTCATGCCGGTAGCATATCCCAGATCGGGGATGGTACACCACAAAAAAAATGTTGTCAAACTCAAAAGAATTTGAAGACAAGCTGTAATAAAAGATGGGGGAGCATACTATCCAAATTCAACCAAGTCCAGACAAAGCTGAAGATCCATTTGAGAATGATGGCGAACAAATAGTAACCCAGAATCCTTGGCAAACTAAGGTGTATCAACAACCAGATGAAGAAGGTATACCTAATAAAATGCAAGAACCAACTCCATTACGAAGGTCAATAAGAACTAGAAGGCCAAATCCCAAATACGCTAATGCAGCCATAGTTGAAGAACCAACTGTAATAGAACCCGAGACGTTCGAAGTAGCATTACATAGTTCAGAATGGATGACAACTATGAAGGGAGATCACTGCACTTGAATAAAATCAAACATGGGAACTCATGCTAAAGCCAATAGATGTGAAACCCCTATCTTATAAATAGGTTTATAAAATAAAGCGTCGTCAAAATGGGTCAATTTAGAGGTATAAGGCTCGATTGGTAGCTCGTGGCTTCTCTCAACAATATGGAATAGACTATGACGAAACGTTTAGTCCGGCAGCAAAACTTACAACTGTTAGAGTCCTACTAGACTTGCGGCCAACAAAAGCTAAAACTTGTTGCAGGTGGATGTTACGAATGCTTTTCTTCATGGAGAGGTAGATCGAGAGATCTACATGGTCCAACCAATGGGTTTTCAGAACCAAGATCATCCTGAATATGTGGGTAAGCTGCAAAAACACTCTACAAATTGAAACAAGCACCTAGGGCGTGGTATGATAAGATTGCTGAATTTCAAACACAAAGAGGTTATTCAGTAACACCTGCAGATTCTAGCTTGTTTGTCAAAGCTAATGGAGGAAAACTAGCTATTGTGCTAGTATACGTGGATGAGTTAATCATAACTGGTGATAATGAGTCAGAAATTCTTAGAACGAAGGATAATTTATTAGTTCGTTTTTAGATGAAGGAACTATGACAGCTCAAGCACTTTCTTGGTCTAAAGGTTGATCACACACAAGAAGGAATATTTCTCTGTCAATAGAAATATGATAAATATTTTTTGAAAAGGTTCGGAATGCTCGAATGCAAGCTGATTTCGACTCCGATGTAGCCAAATGCAATGATGTATCAATAATTGGTTGGTAGTCTAATCTACTTAACGTTGACTCGACCGGATATCTCTTATGCAGTTAGCATGTGTTGTGATCAAAACACACATAATAGAGGAGATGTGAGATGAAAACTCTTCTTTTATTACACCACAAAAGAATTACAAAGCTTTAAACTAAAACTTTACAAAAAACCTCTCAACCCTCTTTACTCTCAATTTTTCACTCAATTTCGGATTTCTGGGATCTATGGGATACCATTCTAATGGCTGGACAGCTTCTTTTATAGTTGATCAAACCGTGTGAACAATGTCACGTGGTTTGCCAACTTGCACACACACACTGCCAACTTGCATGCTGCCTTCAATCACTGCAATCATGCTTTCGGTGGATCTTGTTGGTTTCTGCATGGTGGAGAACATTGTTGGACTTCACTTCAACAAATCTCCCCCTCGGTGAAGATTTCCTCAAAATCTGAGCCGACCATCAATCATCCAAATCGGATCCTCAAAAGGATCCTCCCCTGGCTGCATCTGTATGACTGCCTACGTACCCTGAGTTGGGATCAAGCCAATCGTAGTTCTCTGAATCTCCCCACTCTGACTATGTGGAGAGTTTTGTCATCCCGGCTATGGCACGACAGGTTTCAAGCTTCTCTTTCGGTAAGACCTTCGTGAACATATCGGAACTGTTGTCGTCGGTGTGAATTTTCCTGAGTTCTATCAGCCTTGAGCTCAGGACGTCCCGTATCCAGTGATACCTCACATTGATATGTTTTGACCTCGAATGAAAAGTCGAATTTTTACCGAGATAGATAGCACTCTGGCTATCGCAGTACAAAATGTACTTCTCCTGCTTGAAACCCAATTCCTGGACGAATGTCTTCATCCACAACAATTCCTTGCAAGCTTCTGTCATTGCAATGAATTATGCCTCTGTTGTAGAAAGTGCAACACATCTCTGCAACCTAGACTGCCATGCCACAGCTCCTCCTGAGAGAGTAATCAGATACCCCGAAGTAGACTTTCGGGTATCCACATCTCCTGCCATATCTGAATCGGTGTAGCCTATCAACACTGGTTCACTGCTTCCAAAACATAACCTCATCTTGGAAGTGCCTCGAAGATACCGCATAATCCATTTGATCGTATTCCAGTGTTCCCGTCCTGGGTTTGACATAAACCGGCTGACCAATCCAACTGCGTGTGCTAAGTCTGGCCTCGTGCACACCATGGCATACATAAGACTTCCCACTGCTGAGGTGTATGGAACCTGTTTCATTTCCTCCTTCCCTGACTCAGTAGAGGGACTCTGTTGTGTACTCAATCTAAAGTGGGTAGCAAGAGGAGTGCTAACCGCTTTAGCCTTGTCCATCTGGAATCTCTGAAGTACCTTCTCGATGTACTCCTCCTGTGACAAGTATAATCTCCTGGCTTTCCGATCACGTTCGATCCTGATGCCAAGAATCTGCTTAGCTGGCCCCAAGTCTTTCATCTCAAAAGACTTACTCAGTTGCTGCTTCAAGTTATCAATCCTCGATTGATTCCTGCCAACTATCAACATATCATATACATATAGCAGTAAGATGATAAAATCATCGTCAGAAAACTTCTGAACGAAAACACAATGGTCTGAAGTGGTCTTCTTGTATCCCTGCTCCCCCATAACTGACTCAAACTTCATGTACCACTGTCTCGGTGCCTGTTTCAAACCGTAGAGGCTTTTCCTGAGTCTGCACACATAGTCCTCTTTCCCGCTGACTCTGAAGCCTTCTGGTTGCTCCATATAAATTTCTTCTTCCAGATCTCCGTGAAGAAATGCGATCTTGACATCCATCTGCTCAACTTCCAAGTCGAGGCTTGCTGTTAAGCTGAGTACCACTCTGATGGATGACATCTTCACAACTAGAGAGAAGATTTCATCGAAGTCAATGTCTTTCCTCTTATTGAATCCCTTGACGACTAGTCTGGCTTTGTACCGGGGTTGTGAAGTGTGCTCATGTTGCTTCACCCTATACACCCATTTGTTCTTCAAAGCCCTTTTGCCTCTTGGCAATTTCACCAACTCAAAAGTGTGATTGTCATGCAAAGATTTCATCTCATCTTGCATGGCTTCCTCCCACTTTTCTATGTCTTCCGTTTCCACAGCCTCCTGATAGCTCTCGGGTTCTCCCCCGTCAGTAAGCAGCACATACTCATGTACAGAGTATTTCGTTGAAGGTCGCCTTTCTCTGTCAGACCTTCTCTGTGGAACTGTTGGTGTAGCTTCTGGTACTGGTGGTTGATCATGATCATCATCTCTGGGAGCTTCATCACATGTACCCTCCTATCTGGGAACCTCATCTTCAACTCGTACTGGCACCGGTGTATGAGGTTCTGGATTCACATTCCTGTATTGCTGGGGCATTGTCTTCATCTCATTTCGGATATCTTCTATGGTCTGGTCTTCAACAAAGACAACATCTCGGCTTCTGACGATCTTCTTCTCAACAGGATCATACAATTTGTAGCCGAAATCATCCTGACCATAGCCAATAAAGACACATTGTCGCGTCTTTGCATCAAGCTTGGATCTCTCGTCCTTTGGGATGTGTACAAATGCTTTGCACCCAAAGACATGCAAGTGTTCATAAGACACTTCTTTACCTGCCTAAGCTTGGTGAGGAACATTACCTTTCAGTGCGACTGCTGGGGACATGTTCAAAACATGTACTGCTGTGATGAGTGCTTCCCCCCAAAATGTCTTCGGCAGCTTGGCTTGTGACAGCAAGCTTCTGATCCTTTCGCACAAGGTTCTGTTCATCCTCTCAGCTAGGCCATTCAGCTGAGGTGTCTTTGGAGGTGTCGTTTGATGTCTGATTCCTTGCGTCTTGCAGTACTAATCAAACGGACCTCTGTATTCTCCACCGTTGTCTGTTCTGATGCATTTGAGTTTCTTACCGGTTTCTCTCTCCACCAGGGCGTGAAACTCCTTGAACACTCCAAACACTTGATCTTTTCTCTTCAAGGTGTATGCCCAGATCTTCCTTGAATGATCATCAATTAATGTCACAAAATACAGTGACCCACCAAGTGTTCGTGTCTGCATCGGACCACATACATCTGAATGTATGAGATCAAGTACCTCCGGTTTCCTCTGAGGCGGGGAGCTCTGAAAGGACACTCTGTTCTGCTTTCCAGCCATGCAGTGTTCACACTTCCGTAAGTGTGAGTTCTTCAATTCCGGAAGAACATTCCGCCTGCGTAGTATCTCCATCCCCGTTTGACTCATGTGACCGAGCTTTTTGTGCCATAGCTCGGCTGCCTCATTACTGTTAACTGTATTTATGCTACTATTTGAAAGCTTAGCATGCATCAAATACAGAGTTGAATCTTTCTTACCTCGTGCCACCACCATTGATCCTTTAGTGAGCTTCCAGCATCCGTCACTAAAGGTGCTGCAGAAACCTTCATCATCCAGCTTGCCTGTTGAGATCAGGTTTAACCGGATGTCTGGGATGTGCTTGACTCCCTTCAACACTAGCCTTGTCCCGTTCTCTGTTTCAAGACAGATGTCTCCAATACCGACGGCTTTGGACTGTCCGTCATTCCCCATCATTACAACACCGTAGTCCCCTGGTGTGTAAGATGAAAAGAAGTCTCTGCGAGATGTGGCGTGTATGGAGGCGCCACTATCTATCACCCAACTGGTCTCGTGGCTGGCAAGATTCACAACATCTTCTTCATATATAATATGAAATTCTTTGGAGGTCTTTTCGGTGGTAGTGGCAACTCTTTCTTAATTAGAGTCGTCATCTCTCCTGGACTGCTCGTTCTTTAGTTTGTAGCAATCCCGCTTCATATGAGCTTTCTTTTTACAGTGATAGCACTCAATATCTCTAGTTCTTGACTTACCTCGGTTCTTGTCTGATCTCCCTGGGCCTCGGCTTTTACTCCTCCCCCTTCTGGTGTTCTTCTCTGTCACTAGAGCTTCTGAGGTTGAGGCTGATGCTGACTCCTGCATTCTCATCCTCTTTTCTTCCTCGAAGATCCTGGTCTTTGCCATCTCCAGAGTGACTTTCCCATCTGCGGCTGAATTTATCACCGTAGATCTGAACGTTTCCCAAGATTCTGGTAACGTATTAAGGAGTATTAAGCCATTTACCTCATCACCGAAGTCTATGCCCAATCTAGACAATTTTTTCATTGTCCCGAGAAAATCGTTGATATGGTCCGCCGCGGCTGTACCTTCCTGGTATTTCAACCCCATCATCTTCTTGATGTAGTACAGCTTGTTGTTGCCAGTCTTTGCTCGGAAAAGCTCCTCCAGCTTTCTCCATAAGTCACGTGCATTTGTTTCTTCACTGACATGGTTGACGATACTATCGTCGATCCACTGACGAATAATACTGCATGTTTTCTGGTGAAGATTAGCCCACTTTCCATCGGTCATTCCTTCTGGTTTTTGCTCCAGAAACACCGATCCATCATAGTCCTTCACATACAAAAGGTCTTTCATCCTTCCTCTCCATGTGAAATAGTTTGTATTGGTTAACAAAATCATTTTTCGTTGCTCCCCTCCATCATAAAAATTCTAAGCAGAATTTCAAAAAACGGACCTCACCGTTGCGTCCGGAATGGTCGAAAATGGTGGAAATGACACTTGTTTGTCAGAATCGGACACAGGGACCAATTTGCAAATTTCAGAAATTACATGGGTCAAAGTGCAATTTCCAAAAGCTCAGGGGCCAACGTGCAATTATGGAAAACTTCAGGGACTAAATTGCAATTTCCAAAAAGTTCAGGGACTAAATTGAAAATTTCTGAAAGTATAGGGGCTAAATTATAATTTCCAGAAAGTTCAGGGACCTATCTGAAATTTACCAGGAACCGCTGACGTGGCAGCTGACTGGGCGCTGATTGTGCGCTGACGTGGCGCTGACTGTGCGCTGACGTGGCGGATGACTCAGCGTCGTCTTCAACCTTTGGGCGCGTGGGGCGCGTGGCGTGCGCGTGGAGCGCGTGAGGAGTCCTCTGGTTGGCGCGTGCGGCGTCTCTGGACCTCCGATCGATCGCCGGAAAATACCTCTGTGCTCGTCTCGCCGTGAAACGTTTGATGGTATGCTCAAAATCGATTTTCGATAACTTTCTTCGGAACCGACTTTCCAAACCGAAGCTCTGTTTCCGAGTTTCGGGATCCCTCCGAGTAACCTTAGCTCTGATACCACTTTTTGTGATCAAAACACACACAATAGAGGAGATGTGAGAGGAAAACTCTTCTTTTATTACACCACAAAAGAATTACAAAGCTTTAAACTAAAACTTTACAAAAAACCTCTCAACCCTCTTTACTCTATATTTTTCACTCAATTTCGTATTTCTGGGATCTATGGGATACCATTCTAATGGCTGGACGGCTTCTTTTATAGTTGATCAAATCGTGTGAACAGTGTCACGCGGTTTGCCAACTTGCACACACACACTGCCAACTTGCATGCTGCCTTCAATCACTGCAATCATGCTTTCGGTGGCTCTTGTTGGTTTCTGCATGGTGGAGAACATTGCTGGACTTCACTTCAACAGCATGATGAATCGATACATGCAAAATCCGAAGAAGTCTCATTTAGAAGCGGTTCAATGAATACTCAGATATGTGAAGAGTACAATGGATTATGGTCTTATGTACAAGAAAGGTGAAAATTGCAAACTAATTGGCTACTGTGATGCTGACTATGTAAGAGATCACGATACTCGCAGATCAACTACTGGGTATATGTTTACCCTTGGATCTACAACGATTTCTTGGTGCAGCAAGAGACAACCAAATGTGTCCTTGTCAACTACGGAACCAGAGTACCGAGCAGCAACAATGACAGCTCAAGAAAGCACGTGGCTGATACAGTTGATGAATGATCTACATCAACCAGTAGATTATACTATTTCGTTGTATTATGACAATTAGTCGGCAATTCGTCTGGCGGAGAATCCATTTTTCATGCAAGAGCTAAACATGTAGAAGGACATTATCACTTTGTTAGAGAGAAAGTTCTGCAAGAAGAAATTGAGATGAGGCAAGTCAAGAAAGATGAGCAAATTGCAGACTTGTTTACAAAAAGCTTGAGTGTTGGAAAGTTTAAACATTTCTCTCGTCAAGTGATATTCAGAAAATGGGGGTTAACATTGAGGGGGAGTGTTAAATATCGATATTAGCCCAATGATTATTATTTTTTTTGAAAGTTCAAAATCCAAACCAAAAATAAGCCCACATCAAAATAATTTGACGTCATTTTTTACATCATTTTAGTTAGATGACATTAGGTAATATTAGTTTTCTAATGTTTAATTTCATGGCCTAGATTAGTTTGTGTTTAATTTAATGAGTGGTATAGATTGGTTCTTATAACCTATAAATACCCCATATGTATTTGAGTTTTATCATCCAATAATCAACGCTTAATAATAAGTATTTGAAAGCGTTCTTAAGAGTTCTTCTTATTTGCAATTTTGTGAGATTGTTCGAAAGGGAGTTTTTTTCTTCTCCTTGATAAATTAGAATTTTATGCTTTACTTTATTCAACATTCTTTTCATTAGATTGTTTCATTCAACCACTCAAGGTTTTTTGTTACCGCTGCTTCAGTTTAGAAAATCAAATTACTTTTTTATACTGTGGGTGTTTTTGGTTTTGTTTTGTGTTGAAGATATGGAGAGTAAGGAGCTTAATTTAAACAAAATGTGTGGTAGTGTTGGTATTGGGAATAGTAAGAATAGGTGAGATGGATTTGTTGATAGAAGTAAAGTGAGGATTTTGCTATGCATTCACTTCTTCTAAAGTGTTCCTATCAGGGTATATTTTTAGGTTCTTTGTGTTTGCTTTTGTTTTATTGTGTATGTATTTCTGTAGTGTTAAATTCTTGTTTGTGTTTGTGGAGTACTTGTTGGGGTTTATCCGGCGGAAGCGCGGGTTCGAGCGAAATCGACTTTTGAAACTTTTAACAGTCCCGATGAATAATTAGTATCGTATACCAATTATAAATCTGTATTTTGCCCTAAAGTCTCATGACATTCATAAGAATCATAATTTCACCAAATTATGATTTTTACCCCTATTGCCATTTTACGGAAAATTCCTAAAACACTTCCGAAATAATTCCAAAAATTCTAGAAATTTTTCCTACGCATTTTAGTACATCCAATTACATCCACAATAACTCAATTTCACAAATTAAGCCAAAATGAATTAATTTCAAATTAATCAAATTAATTCAATTAATATTCATAACCAAATCCAATTTGATCAATCCAATGAGTCCCACCATAAAGTTACTCTAAAACAATTCTAGGTTACTTATGAGTGGCTAATATAACTCTAGAATGACAATATAAGTATCCAATACCCTAATTAAGTCAATTACATTAATTGCCCCAATTTATTTACACATGCTACACAATATAATCAATTAATTTTTCTCACAAGCAAAAACCAACAAACAAGCATAAAGCCTAACTACATCATATGTAAATCAATTGGAATAAATTGAAACAATTTTCCAACATAAGAAATTAAGGAATTACCTTAACTCCTCCTTTATTTGTAGTCCAAGTACCAATTGATGTTGTTTATGCTTCCAATTTGTTATTTTGCCCATCCAAGAGAAAAGCCCCAAATTGATTTTGTTTGAAACAATTTCAAAACAAGCCAAAAACACAGCCCTTTGCCGAGAGGTAACCATCTTAGCCATGAGTGAAGAAAATAAAAATGAAACATTTTTCACTTTTTATTTCTTTCTCCAGTTAGCTTGGCCGTGTAAATGGCAATTAAAGAAATGAAAAACACTTTTAATTCTTTCTTTCTCTCCAGCTTGGTAGAGAACCAAGACAAATAAAAATATGAAAAACTCTTTTTTTTTTTTTTTTTTTTTTACTTTTCATTTCTGTTCTTGGCTAAAAGTGGCTTCCACTTTCTCTAATCCTTTTAGCTGGCCGAATCTGAGAAGCCAAAAGGGAAAAAATGAAAAACTACTTTTTCATTTCTAGTCTTTCAACTTGACTCCCGAAAAAAAATGAAAACCTAATTTTCATTTTCTCTCCCGCGGCTTTTTTTGAGAGAGCAAGATAATTGCAAAAATTGGGGTATTTATTTATCAAATATATCAACACTTGGCTAGGAAAATTCCACATATATTCTAAATATATGGACTCAATTTTACCACATGCTTATCAATATAAGCTTAATAATATTTAATTAATTAAACAATTTAATTAATTTAATTAATCATATTAATTAATTAAGTTGTGGCAAATATAAAATTAACTAAATAATATCACAAATGTGTCCAACACATGAAAAAATTAATTAGTCAATTGTATAATTAATTAATCAAATAACAATTATTTAATTAATTAATCTACATGTGCAAGTGTTATTCTCCAATTAATACTAATGTGTATCTAATCAAATTATGTATCATATACACATACACATTAAATACTAAAATACCCAGCATGTGTAACATTACGAATAATCAAATTATTCATAATTAATTGCCCTAGTGCTCTACGAGTATGCTTTATTAGCGGGACTCTCTAGGTTCAGGTGTATCTATCACGAAAATAATTTTCGTGTCTGTAATTTGCCCACTCGCAAATTACGACGACCACAAATAACCATGCTGAACCATACAAGTCGAGGTCATCGCATACGTATAGTCCCTCCGTCACAGGTCATCCGAATTGTACCGGAGATATAGATAAAACATCAAATCTCCGCAGCGTACAATTCTGTATATCGCGAAATATAATCGTGATTCTCTACGTAAATACTCCGAACAGTTCCGCAGTATACCCTGGCCAAGGATTTTAGAGTATCACGAAATGGATGCCTATATCCCGTACACGGGACTGACGGATCCTCTCTTGATACGCACATGATATCATGAGCATCAGTCCACACCCAACGAACAGGCGGAGGTCTGATCATGACTAGATCGTTGACGTGAATGTCATCAAAGTATGGAGGATAGCTCATATATCCACAGTGATATCTCAAGTCGAAGGACCACTATGCTCGCTCAACTCGAGAAGGTTCTTATTGACGTTGGTGTACCATCTATTAGGAAACCTTCAGTGAGTCGTTCAGTGTCTTATCAAATAAACACCTACATGTCTATACGAGTCTCCCGAGACTCATGGTTCACTGGGATAAACCATCGGACCAAGTCACGATATACAACATGTACTGGTCTCAGCGGATTTTACTAACCGACCCGTGTTAGCAAATCTTGACCAGGAACTTTATTCAAGGATATACAACTAATATTGCGCTTCCCAATGTCAATTATAAACTACGTTAAAACTGCGCACTATATCGTAAATCCTATGGTCTTTGTCTAATAGACACATATCACTAAACTAGATTTAGTTTCGGTCTAATCGGAATCAGATATCTAATCATAATTAGACCGAATATATGTATAAAAGACAAGAGTGCTACCGTTAAATTAGTAATATTATGGAAAATACAATTGCTCGTATTTATGAATCGGACATAAATACGATCTGAATTGGCACTCGGAACACCAACCCTAACAGTATTTTGGGGACATGATAATTTGTTTGTCGAAATTACAACGAAAGTACTTCAAACCTGAAAGGAAGAGCAGAACATAATAGAAATCTGAAAATGGAATCAGTTACCTTTACAACTATAACAGAATACTCATATATACATATATAGAAACATAATCCAATATTTTATAATAAAAACTGAAAACTTAACATAATAAAATATGTGAAAATTGAATCAGGGCTTAGAAATCAAAAGCATGTCAAGAACAGAAAATACTTATTAGAACCTGAAATACGTCATTATGACCCCGACTATAATAAGTCAGCAGAAAATAGACCAAGCATCGACCATAAATCTGACAAAACAGAAAATCAGATGATGTCAAGTGAAAGCATAACATATCAAAACTTAAAATCGAATAATGTCAATATAAAACTGAATCATTAGAATACCATATAACATTATCAGAAACCTGGCTTAACAAATATCAAATAACCACAATAAAACCTTAACTTATCATAATACCAAATCACGTCATCAGAAAACAGAATCGTCACATAAACAAGATCATTAATCGATTGAACTGAAATCATATTCTGCAAACCATACTGAAAACATATCTTTATCACATCGTCAAAACCATATGGGGTCTACTGTCAGGTCATACACAAAGACCAGACAATGTCCAAACATAACCATATTGACAAAGGGTAGTGGGTTGCCATTTTCCGATGGTCAGAATCCCAAATCAGAACAAGTGTCACGGAGGGTCAAAACCATAAAACATAAGAAACCATAAACATGTCATCAGGCTTCGTGACGAAACAGTATATCATGCATCTCGGGGGAAATATACTTTACGATTTTAAAACTCAAAACAGAATTCAAGCACTGAGATTAAAAAAAACATATCATTTCCATATATTTTCAAAAGCAAGTTTTCAGAAATACTTTTGTCAAAACTTGATTGAAAAAAGAATTCAGAAATAACGGTAAAAATTGTAAAATAAAATGTCATAAAAATCCATTAACAGAAATATAGACTTACAGAACCTAAACATAATAAAAATCAGAAAATAGAAAACTAACGTCGGGACTCATATGAACGTCAAAAGAAAACTCACTTAAACATAAGACTTCCCATAAACGGAAGATACATAAAATATAAATCAGAAACACGTGTCCCATACTCGTAAACTGAAACAGATACAGAAAATGTAAGACTTTAACATAAACAGAGGACATAAGCAGAGAGTGACCAGTGCTTACACACGCATATAATGCAAGCGCACGTATCGTTCAAGTAATATAAAAAGTATCGATCCCACAAGGACTTAATACCTAATCTATCAATATTAATGAGGTCAAATTATTACCGGTATCTAATGGTTTGTTTGATTTGATTGGGATGTTGACTTAAAAATTAAATTTAAAACAAGTAAATAAAATTACTCTAAAGTAAATTTAAGAAATTCCAAATTTATAAAACTATCTAGGGTTATGAATCCTTCCAATATTATTTAAAGATGAAGTGGTTATCTTATAGTTGGGTAATATATTAATTTATTAACCTAGAACACTAAATTATGTAAAAGCCTCTTCCGATGCTCAATTACAAATACCCAGTATAACCCAATTGAATCATATGTCTATGTCAACCAAATTACCTGGATTCATTAAGTTTAAGTTCCGATTATGGCTACCCCCGCCAGACAGGTATATTCCTATTCTGTAAGGAAATCTATTAAAGAGTTATCTATCCTTAAGGAAGATCGTGGGCTACTGAGTCTAAGGTCTTAAGCCTAAAATCCATTTTCCAAGTTCATTTTAAGTTTACCTAATCAATTTTTTAATAGCCAGTTAATAAAAAGCATTAAGACTAAGACTCAATAAATAAATCTTTATATTACTCAAACTATAATCTAACCCCTTATAAACCCGTGATATTGAAATTCATCACAACCCTAGATATCTAACTTAGTTACTATTCATTACTAGGGCTAGTAAAATAAAAGACATAAAGTAAAAATACTGAAAAGTAAATGCGATAAAGTAAAGGCGGAAAAATAAATTACAATTAAATAAAATGCTAAGGTAAAAGAAATTACTTCTACTAATTACTATTTAGATATCTCCCATAATATAATACATAAATTTGTGATAATTACCAACCAGCCATATAGGCGGTAACCTGATTAAGTCAAATTAAGTCCAACCAGCCATAAAAGCGGAACCAAAGTAAACCAGCCATAAAGGCGGAACCAAAATAAACCTGCCATATAGGCGGAACCAAAATAAACCTGCCATATAGGCCGTAAGGAAATTTAATTACCAACCGACCAATCTGGCGGTATCCATGCTTAGTCAGGTTTAATCAGTTTAAATTGATTTACCAACCGACCAATATAGCGGTATTCCTTTTAAGTCAAATTTTAAATAGTGAATATATTATAATTACGGAAGATTAATCTAACTAGCAATAGTAAAAGAATTACCTTTCACCTTAGCAGGGGGAAGTTACCTCCTTATGGTTGAATAGTAAAATTGTAAAAGTAAAAAGTAAAAATAAATTACTATTACTATTATAAAAGTAAAATTACTATTACTATTACATAACGTAATTACTATTACAAAACTGTAAATAAAAGAAACTAGGTAGAAAACTCCCTATTTACATCAGAGAATTCAGAGAGGAAGGTACATCTAAAATCAGAAAACTGAGCTGAATTTATAGACCCCGGTAGGCCTTGGGCGTCGCGACTTTGGCGTCGCGACGCCGGTATATTTTGATGTGGCACGCTGTGAGCTCGACATGTGGCGAGGTGGCTGGCAATCTCAATGATTAAGCTGACATGGCGCTAACGTGGCGACACGTGGCGAAAGTGATTATCGGCACCGTAGGATTGCGACATGTGGCATGCTGTGATTGGCTGATGATGACGTGGCACTTTGACTTGGTCAACGGCTGACGTGGATGATGACGTGGCGTGACACGTGACAAAGTTGACTCGTTGACCTGCTGACGTGGATGATGACTTGGCGACACATAGGATGACACGTGGCGATGGCGATGGCGATTGTCGGCACCGTAGGATGATGACACGTGGCACGATGCACGTTAGCAGATCGGTTGTGATGGTGACACGTGACACGGTGCATGTTAGCAAAGTCAAACTTCTCAGATTCTGACTTGTTGACCCGGCACACGTTAGCAGGACTCGGCGTACGTTAGGCGTCGTGACGCCAAGGGCTTTAGTGTCGCGACACTGAAAATTACCAAAATGCCCTTTTGTCCGTTTTTCACTGAGATGAATTTATAGACCCCGGTAGACCTTGGGCGTCGCGAGGTACATTTTGACGTGGCACGCTGTGAGCTCGACACGTGGCGAGGCGGCTGGCAATCTCAATGATTAAGCTGACGTGGCGACACGTGGTGAAATCGATTATTGGCACCGTAGGATTGTGACACGTGGTGACATGTGGCATGCTGTGATTGGCTGATGAAGACGTGGCACTTTGACTTGGTCAACAACTGACGTGGATGATGACGTGGCGTGACACGTGGCAAAGTTGACTCGTTGACCCGCTGACATGGATGATGACGTGGCGACACGTAGGATGACACGTGGCACACGTGGCGATGGCGATTGTCGGCATCGTAGGATGATGACATGTGGCACGACGCACGTTAGCAGATCGGCTGTGATGGTGACACGTGGCACGGCGCATGTTAGCAAAGCCAAACTTCTCAGATTCTGACTTATTGACCCGGCGCACGTTAGCAGGACTCGGCGCACGTTAGTAGGACTTGTCGCACGTTAAGCGTCGCGACGCCAAGGGCTTTAGTGTCGCGACACTGAAAATTACCAAAATGCCCTTTTGTCCGTTTTCACTGTTTTGGCCCAAAATCACCTCCAGAATGTCCAGAAACTTTATTTATCTACAAAATAACAGAAAACACATCAAAATATTCACAAAACTCAAGAAACTATACAAAATATTAGGTTAAATGAGTGAGAAATAGTGATAGATTTACCACTTATCACACCCCTAAACCTAACATTTTGCTAGTCCTCGAGCAAAACATAAAGTAAAATAAACAACTTTAAAAATTTAACTAAGCCACTTTCGTAGGGATCATGGTTGCATTTAACGTATGCAACAAGCCTTTAAACCCTTAGGTGTCCCTAGTGGACGAGTTGTAGTCTCGTAAGGGTTTACAGCAATGATACCCACAAACATTTTACAAAAGTAAAAAGGTTGTAAAACTAATGCGCACAAAAGCAAAAAGACAAGAGAAAAGAGAATAAAGAAGTTAGTGACTAATCAGGTGAAACTTCTACTCAAAGTTACTAGTTGTTTTGTTTCTTTCTAAATTACCGAATAAGTAAATTCTCCGATTATATTTACCATTCTCCATATACACAGTCAACAAAATATTAAACAACTCATTTTAGCCCACAACAGTCACAAGTGTAGTTGATAAGAGAGTAATATTTTTGTCTTAAAGTTCTATCAGATTTCACACCTTTTTGTAGCAATGGAATAATTTTTCCGATTTTTTTTTATATACAATATCTTCCGTCTATGTAGCGAGTGTTGGGTCTGTGGCTCCCAAACCAGTTGGCTTTAGGGCACTAGGTGTTAAGATACCCCTACGGACTTAATTACTCAGACTTCAGATATATATATATATATATATTGCTCTAGTTTAATTGGAGGAAGCATCTCAAAAAGTGATGGAGTAAAAAAAAAACCATCTGAGATCCGAGTTATTAAGTCTGTAAGGGTGTTTTAACACCTAATGTCCTAAAACCAGTTGGCTTTAGGACATTAGGTGTTAAAACACCCTTACAGACTTAATAACTCGGATCTCAGATGGTTTTTTTTTTACTCCATCACTTTTTGAGATGCTTCCTCCAATTAAACTAGAGCACTAAATATTACAAACTTTTCAATTACAGCTCATGTCCGTATGTTACTATGTATGTTGATAATACTTGCCAACTGAGCATATGAAGATCAATTTTAGTCCGTTTTATGGAGAATTTTACAAATTAAATAATTTAAAAATAAATAAACAAAAATTAACTTGTTTCGAAACAGGTTTGAGATACGTCTCAGGAGTGGAAACTCCTTACACAGCTATCTCTTACCAATTCCATCTAACTGATAAAATTAAAATCACACAAAAACATAAAATATTTTTTTTATTTTTGTAAAAATTTTCAATTTTTTTTTGTATTTTTCGAAAAACTTTGGACCAAAAACAACACAATAAAAACAAGATACTATTCCCCTCCCCCAAACCTAAATGAGACATTGTCCCCAATGTCTTAAATAGAAAAGTTTAGAGAATAATACCTGGGTAGCTTACATTCTACATGAAAATTAAAGGTTAAGAACCATATTAATCCGACGTCTCTTACCACGATCATTCTTGGACCAATTTATTTTTGAAATGATAGGGCCAATTTGTGGTTCATAGGCCAAGATTTGATCAATTAGATCCGGAGCAGTTCTGGCAGTAAAGAGGAGTTCTTTCATAGGTTTTTTCACGAACCCATTTCTTCGAGCATCATCAAGAAACACACAAAGAAAATCATAAAATCCTTCAACGTTGTACAGTCCAAGCGGTTTCTGGTGTATGTTCAGGTTCGCCCAAGATAGTACTGTAAAAATCTCTTCCATTGTTCCCAAGCCACCTGGCAAAGCAATAAAAAAATCAGCACGTTTAATCATTTCTACCAGTCGTTCAGACATACCTGGTGTTGGGAAATTCTACGGTCCCGAGGATCGAATATCAAGCATAAAACATGTATGAATACATCAAAGGAAGTTGCGAAATACTCACAATGATCGGTTGAGCGATGCTACGAACAATAAATATTATTTTCTGCCCTCCTATCAAGCTTGGCAGTGGGCTGATTTGTTGTCCTTCATTTTCGGCCATGGGTGAGTCTTCCAAGCTCCAAGCTTGTGTTTGGTCATTCCATGCACACGGGTGGGTTTTCCTATCACCTACGGACGACTCCGGATGTGTGCTAACACCTTGATTTTGCAACAAAATCTTCACTTTACTGCTCGTATAGCTCACGGCAATGAGCAAAATAGTGGAGGAGAAATGAAGCCCCTTGGGCGTGTGTGAGAGGAGAAAAAGGAGAGAGTGAGAGGTGTTAGTTGTTACAAAAAAATGGTAATAGATATTCTAAAATCCAATACCAAATTTTTGGCTTTCCAAAAGTCAAAACCTAAAAGCTTTCCAACAACTATTCCAACAACTACCATCAAGTCACATCATTCAATCAATCAAGTGACAAGTTGTCACATCACTCAAAGTGACTAATGATTTGACGCTTGATGTGACTAATGATTTGACGCTTAATGTGACTTGCGGGCCGCACTTGAATTCGAAATGCCAGTGCGCTCGCAAACACTCTCGGGCTCGGGTTCGCTAATTCCAAATTAACGAATTTCCATCGCGACGTAATTAAATCAAATTTAATTAAATAATCATGCCAAGCATAATTACAATTCACGTCGCTAATGAATTAATTCTAAATTAATTCGTTCGCCCGAATTAAAATCCAATTTCAATTCCGTGTCGAAATCCAATTTCGTATAATATATCGAATATATTATTTATCGATTAATTCCAAATTAATCGTTCTATCTCTTTAAATGATATTTTATCCCAGATAAAATATCTCCGTAATTAATCCCAGATTAATTTTCTCTCTCATCTAAATAATCCCAGATTAATAAAGTGCGAGTCATACGTCATCGGTGAATCTTCGGGAAGCGACCCATGAGATCCCCGGATATATTGGCAGTAAATCCGGTCGTCGGACTATCTGAACACGTAAGTACCTAGTACTACGTTTTTACCGATTTACAAGACAAGCTTGGCTTCTAGCAAAACGCCATGCCTACCCAATTCTCTAGAAATATCCTTACAGGAATATGTGATCTATATCAGGCGTGGTATACGTAGTATTGTGTATGTCGATCCAGTATCGGATGTCACGTGCTAGGCCTGGGGCTGGAATTGTGTCTGCCATGTAGGAAACACATGTCGGATGTCTGGTAACTAATCTCTATAATCAGATATACATGACCTAGTCATAATATCCCGATGGCTGCAGCACTTAAGAGAACCAGTTCCTGTATCATACGTGACATCATCTCCACTATGACTGGAGTGATACTTCTGTCTTGACATCATACCCAACACACTACGATTCTCAATATACCCAGAAGAGGCGTACACAGAACCGGTTAAAGCCCTGGAATACCAAAACCAAAGTATACCGATTGTCGCAAGTATTAGCGGTGCAAGTCTCAGGTTAAGACCAAATACATCTACCCTGATTTCGGACTTCCATAGACACATATTCATACTACCAATGGAATTCCGATGGGGTCTATCCAGAGCGAAGTTATTTTCCGTACCATCGGCAAAACACAACCTCCTACTGCACTTGCATGAATATCCTATACCCAAATATATGAGAACTATACTGTTATGCTCCCATAACATGCACAAGTGCAATATTAGTATTTTATGCATTATCGATGTCCAATCTCGATAATACTCTGACTATAGATATTTAATGATTAATCCTTCGTGGACTGATACTGTCTCATATCATTCTCAATCCAAGAACTAATCACAAGGACCTCATATCATTTATACATCTAGGTGATCTAATCATAAATGATAAGAGAGCAATCTCCTTTGTCACATAGTTAATTTGTACAACAACACCATGATCTGTACAAATAGTGACGCTATAGGTCATAACTGTCCAACAACCTCCCACTTGGCCTATAGTCAGTCACTCGAGTGTCTTACACCCGAACTATGTACGGTTCGCTCAAACTGCTGAGAAAATGCTTTCGTCAGCGAATTTGCATGATTATCATCTGATGCGATTTATTCGATCATCACATCGCCACGATGTATGATCCGAAGAATCAGATTAATAGTCGAAGTATGTATCTGGATCGTTGATGAGACCATTAATTCTTTAGCCTGTGCAGACGCCTAGCTCAGCTGCTAACAGAACTATATCTAATCTAATTAGATTTATTATCGACCCAAATGGCTTCTATTGCTACCTCAGCTGCAGCAATAATCCGCATTTGTTGTTTATTCGGTAACAGTATCTTGCTTGGAAGATTTCCAGCTCACTGTACCGTTATTCAAACTGTATAGTACCATTGTTATGACTTTTAGTCATTTAATCGGTTAGGAAACTTGCAGTAGTGATCCTGTCACTTCAAGTTCTCCTTCTCCATAGTATAAGACAGCATCCTTAGTTCTCTAAGATACTAAAGGATGTTCTTAACATCAATCCAGTGACTTTCACTTGGATTGGCCTGTTTGTGACTCCATATGCTCAAAGCATATGAGACAACAGGTCACATACATTTTTCAATGTACGAGTTCTCGGAGAGTTTTAACAACTTTAAATCTATCCCAGTAGATCTTTATTCCTAGAATAAAGGTTGTTTCTCCCAAGAATTCTACGGAGAATTTTCATGAAAGCCAAGCTTTCACTGATTGTAATATGGGAATATCATTTCCAAGAAATGACATATCATCATTATTTACGACAGTCATTTTCAGTGCGCTCCTACTAACCTCCTTATATACACAAGAATCATTTCGTTTTGAATTAAATCATAAACCATTATGATTACATCAAAACGATAATTCCAAGAACCTAATGCTTGCTTCAATCCAAACATGGATCGAATAACCTGCAAACCTAGTTTGCTAGTTTTGATACGACAAAACTGACAGGATGTTGTAAACATCCTCCAAAAGGTTTCCTTTTTAGGAAAGCGATTTTCCTATTCAGCTGCCATATTTCATAAATGAAACATGCAGCATCAGCAAGCATTATCCAAATGGATTTAACGTGGCAACAGGTAAAAGGTTTCGTCGTAATCGACACTATGTTGATAATGATAGATTTTCGCTATAAGCCTAGCTTAGTACGTTGGTATGTTGCCTTCCATGTATGTCTTCCTTGAAGACCTATATAGTACCAATAGGCACAATGCCTTGCGGTACAACAACTAGTGTCTAAACATAGTTGGTATACATGGAATCCATTTCGGATTCATGGCACTTTGCCATAATAGGGAGTCGATACCTTGTATCACTTCCTCATACGTAGTCAGTTGGTATTCCCCAAAAGATTGACATCTTTATGAGGTGAGATCAGAAACCCATACCCCAGGTTATTTTCTGACTCTCTCCGATCTACGCGGTTCTTGTGTATTCGAAGATTACTGGTACAGTTTCATCCTTGATGAACTGTTTGTGTTCCATTAAGGACTTGGTGCCTTGAACAGTATTACTCCGATTTTCATCGAGTTTTACCATCCTCCCACTTACCACTGCCTATAGGTATTCCTCTTAGGAAAACCGTGATGAGCGGAAAATATATCAATATTTACCGCCCTTTTTACTTAATATTTTGTTTAGTTTCTCGGGTTTGATGAACGTTTTGATATGTTTTATTTTATTTTGCAGATAAAATAATATCGGGACTCAATGAAATCATTTAGGAAGAAATGTGGGTCAATTAAGGGTAATTATTGGACTTGATATATTAATTTTGGAGATTGGAAACTTGAAAGGGCGTTTTGATAAAGTGCAGTTTTGGAAATTCCAGTTTTACGCATCTGTCGTATTTTGGGCATAACGTTTTACTCAGATATCGGATTGAGCTGATTCAAGTGCCAGATTAAATAAGACTCAAAGATCTACAACTTTGAAAGAGAAAATATTTTCGAATTCGGATGATTTCATGACCGAAATTGATGAACCATCCATAAGTGTGTGGTGTGTAATTATTAAAGTCATTATCAATCATTTTCAAAGCAAAATATAAATTAATAAATAATTAATAAAATTATCAAATCACCACCAAACAAGATAAGCAATTAGTGGAGCAATTATGGATTTGGTGGAGTAATTAGTGGAGAAATTAATAATGGATTTGGTGGAGAATTTGATGGATGATTTGATGGAGGCAAAATTTTGCCTATAAATACAAAGCCATTTCATTTGTAAAATTCATACTTTCTTCTTTGAAATTCCTTAAGAATAAATAAGAATATTGTATCTAGTTTGTTTATTTTCAGTTTTCAGTAATTAATTTTCACTTTCGCACTTTCTTTTCTTTACTTTTCAGTTTTTACTTTCCGCAATTTACTTTTACGCACAAACATTTTCTTTCTTTACTTTTCAGTTTTTATTTTTCAAGCAATGAGGAGGTAATTCCCCCTTGCTGGGGTAAAAGGTAAAGCTTTTATTATTGCTATTTAGATTAATTTCTCTTAATTATAATATATAAACTATTTAAAACCTGACTTAATGAGGATACCGCTATATTGGCCGGTTGGTAATTAATTATAAATTGGTTCTAACCTGACTAAGTATGGATACCGCCTGGTTGGTCGGTTGGTAATTAATTATTAATTTGACTTAATCAGAATACCGCCTTTATGGCTGGTTGGTAATTATCACGCAAAGTTAATATATTATATTAAGGGAGATATCTAAAATAGTAGTAATAAAAGTTGATCCTCTAACCCCAGCATTTTCTTTTATTGTACTTTTACTTTATTTACTTTTAGCAATTTACTTTCAGAAATTTTCTTTTATTTTTTTTTACTTTTTACTTTTTACTTTTAATTTTCACTTTTTTTTACTTTTCAGCAATTTACTTTTCAGTATTTAATTTTCAGTATTTAATTTTCAGTATTTACTTTATGTCTTTATTTTATTTAAGTTTTTACTAGCCCTAGTTATGTGTTAGTTATCTGGGGTTGTGATGAATTCTAATATCACCGGTTTATAAGTGATTATTTTATAGTTTGGGTAATTTAAAGGTTTACTTATTAAGTCTTAAGCTTAATGCTTCTTGTTGTCTGATCACCAATAAGATTGATATGGTAAATCTAAAATGAACTAGACATAGGGATTTTAGGTTTCAGCCTTAGACTTAATAGCCCACGATCTTCCTTGAGGATAGATAACCCTTTAATAGATTTCCTTACAGGATAAACATATACCTGTCGGGCGGGGGTAGCTATAATTGGAAATTAAACTTAATGAATCTAGATAATTTGGTTGACATAGAAATATGGTTCAATTGGGTTAAACTGGGTATTTGCGTCTGACCATCGATAGAGGCTTTTGCATAATTTAGTGTTCCAGGTTAGTAAACTGATTTATTACAGAAACATAAAATAATCACTTCATCTTTTAAAAGATATTAGAATGATTCACAACCCTAAATCTTTGTGTCTTTTGTTATTTTCCTTAGTATTTTCTTTTATCTTTTTATTTATTTATTTATTTAGCAAATCTACAATCAACCAAATCAATCAAGCAATCATTCTCTTCTCGCTCAATTAGATATTTGTAAATAAATAGTATCAATAATTAATAACAACAGTAGAAATTAAGTCATCGTGGGATCAATATTTTTATACTACTTGAACGATACGTGCGCTTGCGTTATACGTGTGTGTTTACGCTGGTCAAGTTTTTGGCGCCGTTGCCGGGGACTTATTTTTCTTGAGTTATTAATTTTGAGGCTATCTAATTTACTTGTATCTAATTTTCTTTTTCTGTAATTTTTATTTCTTTATTGTATTTTCAATGATTGAAAAAATGGAACATTATTGGGAGATTGAGAGATCACGTGTTTTACAAGAAGATACACCCCAAATCTGGGAGCAACAGTCCGATTTTCTGAGGCCAGTTGTCCAGCCCAACAATTATCATTGGATGCCAGAACCAAGCAATACCACATTTGCTCAACAGAACGCAATGGAGAGATGTGACATATGTAATGGTAACCACCCTAGAGATTATTGCGAATACAACTACCATACAGGGTGGCAGAGCTATCAAGATCCTTCTTGTTATGACGAGCCATCACATTTCATAGAACCACATTTTCCATCTTATCCACCATCTACCTATGATCTTCATCAACAACCAGAACCATCAGAGGAAGATCAGTTGCTAAACATGCTCGAAGATATGTTCAATAAACGAAAAGAAAAGTTGGATACAATGCTTGAAAACAGCCAGAATCAATTTGAAAGTATTCAGAGACAATCAGAATTCATTCAGAGGATGACAGATCAAATGAGAAAATTCACAGAAAACCAGAACTACATACCTCAAGAACCAGTTTCAGATGATACTAATGAAGCCTTCGAGTACCAATCATTTCACAATGACACTTCAACAGATGAGGAGGCTGAGCAGTATCAACAACCAGAGGTATCAGTTCAGGAGCCCGAACCGGCAAAGTCTCAATTTGACTTTTTTTATTCAGATTCTGACGAGGATGAAGCTGATCTATTTGTACCAACTGCACCAACAACGGAGGATCAGACTTTCAATCCTCAAAATGAACATCTTGGAGCATGGTTTACCTTGATGTTTGAAGAAGATCTATCTGAACCATCCATTCCAGTCGTATCAGAAGATGAAAACCTAATGTCAGAAACATCTTTGCATCCTCGGGTTGACAATTTTAAAGCATGTATTTCACAGATGACAGATGAAGAGATGAATACAAAAATTTTACAATACATCTGTGAAGAAAATGTGGAGCAAGAATTAGAGCAAATGGAGGAGCAAATGTCTGACTTTAATAAAGATCCAGAGCATTCAGGAGAAACATCGCTGTTTTGGGGAGTACAAATCAAAAATATCGCCCAAAAGCTTGACAGAATGGAACTCCCATTCCAAGTCAAGCACCATACGAGACCTCCTGATTTTCTTTCTTTCTTTGCAGGAACCACTGGAACAACAAGGATCAAAAAGGTGGCACGAGCACTGAATGAGACAAAACTATTTTTGACATTTTACCGTTGGAAGAGATCATTCAAAAGCAACGATCTTAGGTTTAAGACCTTAGACTTAATAGCCCACGATCTTCCTTGAGAATAGATAACCCTTTAATAAATTTCCTTACAGGATAGGAATATACCTGTCGGGCGGGGGGGTAGCCATAATTGGAACTTAAACTTAATGAATCCAAATAATTTGGTTGACATAGACATATGGTTCAATTGGGTTAAACTGTGTATTTGTGTCTGACCATCGACAGAGGCTTACACATAATTTAGTGTTCCAGGTTAATAAATCAATATATTACCCAACTTTAAGATAACCACTTCATCTTTAAATGATATTGGAAGAAATCACAACCCTAGATAGTTTTTAATATTAAATTTTCTTAAAATCTACTTTCGAACAATGTTATTTACTTGTTTTTAAATTTAGAATCGTCACCATTTCAAATCAATCAAACAACCTGTTAGATACTAGTAATCATTTGACCTCATAAAATTAATAAATTTGATATTAAGTCCTCGTGGGATCGATATTTTTATACTACTTGAACGATACGTGCGCTTGCGTTATACGTTTGTGTTTACGCCGGTCAAGTTTTTGGCGCCGTTGCCGGGGACTTATTTATCTTTCACTATTAATTTAGGGGTTAGATACCTTATCTTGTATCTAATTTCTTTTTACTTATTGTTGTTGTTTTCTTGTGTTTCAGGTTCTCAAAAACTACATGAGACGAACCAGAAGCTTTGAACTCCCACCGCTTGACCCGGAAATTGAAAGAACCATCAGACAATTGAGAAGGGAAAGGCGAGAAGGCCAAGAAGCTTTAGTCAACATGGAACCTGAACCTTTGAACGTTGCACCACCAATTCCCATTCGAGACAGAACCATTCCGATGGTTGACAGACTTATTTCCTGTATTGTACTTCCTCCCTTACCAGTAAATGCGTGTGACATCAAAACATGCATTCAGATGATTCAGCACTCAGTTCAGTTCGGGGGGAATACAACTGAAGATCCTAATTCCCACATCAGCAACTTCCTGGAAGTTTACAGCACTTTTAACTACAACAGAGCATCAGAAGAAGCAATGAGACTGCGAGTTTTTCCATATTCCCTGAAGGACAGAGCTAAAGCTTGGCTACATTCACTACCAGCAGGTTCTATCACAACTTGGAACACTTTAGCCACCAAATTTCTTGCAAAGTACTTTCCACCAGCCAGAACTGGAAAACTGAGGAATGACATCACATCCTTTGTACACAAGATTCAGAATCCCTTTGCGAAGCTTGGGAAAGGTACAAAGATTTACTCTAGAAATGTCCTCACCATGAAATTCCAAAGTGGCTACAAGTTCAGACCTTATACAATGGACTTTCTGGAATAATGAGAACCACAATCGATGATGCTACTGGAGGAGCTTTAATGGCGAAAGGAGAAGATCAAGCCTGTGACTTAATTGAAGAAATGGCCAACAACAATTTCTTGTGGCCAACAGAAATGAGCATGATCCAAAGAATTACAGGAATTTATGAAGTTGGAGCAAACACAGCAGTGAATACCAGGCTGGATCAGATATGCAAATGTCTAGAAACACTTAGCACGCAAGTTGTGAACACCACTGGATCCACAAGTTCACCATATGGAGGAGCACCAGAGTCAAACCAACTTGAAGAAACGGTGAATTATGTCAACAATTTCAACAGGCATGGGAACAATCCATATTCCAACACCTACAACCCAGGGTGGAGGAATCATCCCAATTTTTCATGGAGCAACAATTCAGGCCAACAGCAGAACTATCCACCACCTGAATTCCAACAACAGAACAAAATCCAGGAGCAGGCAAATGAATCAGGAATAACAGAAGTGTTGACCTACTTGAAAAAGATGGAAGCAAAACATGACTCTCAAGTAGCAAGATATGATGCTATACTTCAAAGCCATTCAGCCTCTATCAAAGCACTGGAGAATCAAATCGGACAACTGGCCATTGCTCAGAGTTACAGACCGCCAGGTACCCTTCCTAGCAACACAGAGCCAAATCCAAGGAACATGGGGAATGAGCAATGTCATGCCATCATGTTAAAAAGCGGTACTGAAATCAACAAGATGTTGGAGCCAAAACAACTGCTGAGGAAGTTCCAACAGAAATAAAGCAACGGAGAAAAATAAGAAAGCAAATGGAAAAAGAACAGATCACTCCACCTCCACATTTTCCTCAACCTTCAGAAGAACAAATTGGACAAGCAGTTTTCTCGATTCCTGAAGATCTTCAAAAAGCTACATATCAACATTCCATTTGCAGAAGCATTGGAACAAATGCCCACCTATGCCAAATTCATGAAAGATATTCTTTCACGAAAACAGAGATTGGGAGATTACGAGACAGTAGCATTACCAGAAGAATGCAGCGCTATCATTCAGAGGAAACTTCCCCCAAAATTGAAAGATCCTGGCAGTTTCACTATTCCTTGTGTCATAGGAGAACATAACTTTGGTAAGGCTTTGTGTGATTTAGGTGCGAGTGTTAACTTGATGCCTTTCTCTATTTTCAGGAAATTACAAATTGGAGAAACAATGCCAACTTCAGTCTCACTGCAACTTGCTGATAGAACGCTCGTATTTCCAAGAGGCGTAGTTGAGGATGTGCTGGTCAAGGTTGACAAATTCATTTTCCAAGCAGATTTTATTGTCCTTGATATGGAGGAAGACGCAGACGTACCAATCATCCTCGGGAGACCATTCTTGGCTACAGGTCGAACCATTATTGATGTACAAAAAGGAGAACTAACCATGAGGGTACAGGACCAAGAAGTAACATTTAATGTTTTCAAGGCCATGAATTTCCCAGATGATGAAAAGAATGAGGAATGTTTCAAACTCGATGTGATCCACAGTACCATTCAGAACTTCAATGCAATGCAAAGTTCTACTGACAAACTTAAAACATGTCAATTGCCTGTGGAGCCTAAAGATAAAGTGTCTTTTGTACTGAAGAAGCCAATTCTTACACTACAAGAAACAGAAGAGAAAAAGTTCCACCAGCTCAACGAATTGGAGGAATTTCACAATCAGCCTTTTGAGGATGCCAAATTGTACAAAGAAAAGGGCAAGAAAAAACATGATGAGAAGTTAGTGCGCATACAACTCGAACCAGGGCAGAAGGTACTGTTAAACAAATCAAGGGTGAAATTCTTCCCATGGAAGCCAAAATCACGGTGGTCAGGTCCATTTGTGATCACGAAAGTTTTACCAAATAGAGCCGTTGAGATACATGATCCTGACGCTAACAAAACTTTCAAGGTTAAAAACAAGCGTGTCAAGCACTACTGGGGAGAATCATTTGAGTGACAAAAAGAAAGTGTCACACTTTCAGATCCAGCATAACGTTCAGGCAGTCACGTCTGGCTGACGACTTTAAACTTAGCGCTAGCAGGGAGGCAACCCATGCAATTTGTGTATATATTGTGATTTGGTGTGTTTTTTTTTTTTGTTTAATTTTTGCAGGTTTAGTCATTTCACGTTGGAAGAAGCTCTCGCAAATCTTCACAAGCAATTTCTTTCTCTCCCTCAAAAATCTCTTATGAAAGTTTACAAAGCTCGCTTGGAACGGATGAGGTTACTGACAATTCACGGTGTTCCTAATGATATTCGTTGGGTAATTGAAGCACGAGTCCGATTGGCAGGTGAGTCTTCTGACTCTTTTATTTCACATCTGCCTAGTTTTGGAAGAAGCACATATGCAAAGAAACGTAGAGCTAAGCAAATAGGTGTTTGTTACAAATGTGCACGATGGAATTGCAATACTCGTTGTCATTCTTTAGGAATGATGTCTGATAATCGCGAAGACAAACTTAAATTCATTAGGGATGGCTTGAGCAAGGAGTCTTTAGATGATATATCTTCGACTCTTGAGACGCATCCCAGTGGATATGTTCACATAGCCTTTCGCAAATTACATACACAATTTAAAAAAGAAAGACAACTGTTAAGTCTCGGGAATCTGACTCAAAAAGACCCTGTTTGCCATTTTGTAAGAAAATTGGATGGGAAGCTTGTCCCTGACGCATAGACATCGACCAAGCCGTTACTTTTCTTGTACATATTATATCTCTTTGTCTTTTCCTAATAATTTTGATTTCTTTTTTTGTTTTCTTTTATTTTCTCCGACAGGATCCAAACCTTTTTGACTATCACGATATTAATTCGCTACTAATCGTCCTATGGAAGATACTTGTGCTATTTTTACTCACCCTTTTTCAGGTACTATAAATTCAGCCCGTCATTGCACTTTTGAAGGCATCCATAGTTGAGAAAGAAATACATAAAAAAATGGAAGCCACTTCAAGAAGACGAGTTGAAAACATCTGTGTATTTTGCAGTAGTAGTGTTGGTACTAAACCACAATACGTAGAGGCAGCACAGGAATTGGGTCGAGTCTTAGCAGCAAGGAATATGCACTTAATATATGGCGGACGAAATCTTGGACTTATGGGGATCGTTTCAAAGGTTGTACAGGAAGGAGGCAGTCATGTGTTGGGAATCATCCCAAAACCCTTGGCAGAGGCAAATCTTATTGGATCATCAAACGGAGTGGAACTGATCGTGCCAGGTATGTCTGAACGACTGGTAGAAATGATTAACCGTGCTGATGCTTTTATCGCTTTGCCAATTGGCTTGGGCACATTGGAGGAAATTTTTATAGTGCTATCTTGGGCGAACCTGAACATACACCAGAAACTGCTTGGACTGCTCAACGTTGATGGATTTTATGATTTTCTTTGTGTGTTTCTTGATGATGCTCGGAGAAATGGGTTCGTGTCAAAACCTATGAAAGAACTCATCTTCACTGCCAGAACTGCTCCGGATCTAATAGACCAACTCATAGCCTATGAACCACAAGTTGACCCTATCCTTTCAAAGATAAATTGGTCCGAGGACGATCATGGTAAGAGGCGTCGGATTAATCTGGATCTTAACCTTTAATTTCCTGTAGATTTTCAGCTAACCAGGTATAACCTTCTTAACTCTCCTTTTACTGTTTAAGACATTAGGGACAATGTCTCATTTAGGTTTGGGGGAGGAAATAGTTGATCAGTACCTTGTTTTTTTTAGTTTGTGTGTTATTTTTATTTTTAGTCCAAAATTTTTCGAAAAATACAAAAACAAAATTGGAAAATTTTCAAAAATTACAAAAATATTTTGTGTTTTTTGTTTTTATTCTGACTAAAAAGGTGAAATTGGTGAGAGATAGCTGAGTAACGAGTTTCCACTCCTGATACGTATCTCAAACCTATTTCGAAACAAGTTAATTTTTGTTTATTTCATTTTGAATTATTTAATTTGTGAATTCTCCTTAAAACTGACTAAAATGAATCTTCATATGTTTAGTTAGCAGATATTATCAACATATATAGTAAAATACGGACATGAGCTAAATTGAAAAGTTTGTAATATTTGTACGGGCCAAATTTGGGCCCAAGGGTAAAATCGACATTTTACCTCGAGACCGACCAATATCAGACCAAGAAGCCTCACGGGCCCAAGTTCATTGTCATCAAGAGGGCCAACAGGCGCAGTAGATACCAAATCAAGAAACGTCCAGACTCATAAATATCTCACATAACTCGACAGTTTCCAACATCCAACGAACGAGTAATTAAAGGTAATAAATACACACGTTTTCCGAGAGTGTGTATATAAGAGAAGAAAGTCTACGAGAAAGAGGGCGGGACAATCCATAGCTCGATCATATTCAACTTCTAACAACTTTCAGCTTAGTCATATTCTCTCCAGAGCTCTCAGAACCTCCGACCCACTGCCCTCACGGTAGTCAACAGAAGTCAAGGTACGTCAAGCCTTGCTCTTCTATTATTTACAGCTCGTCTTCACTACTGACTTGAGCGTCGGAGTGCCCCCGGCACCCACCACACCGGTGGGTAGTCTACTCCTGCTCACTCTACCTTTGTTTTGCAGGATCGCTAGCGCCCCCAACTACAAATTCTCGATTGTGGACCTCGGGCGAAATCCAGCGTCCACAATTTGGTGCCGTCTGTGGGGACTTAGCGATTCATAGCAGACGAAGATCTCTCAGTCTACGATCCCTTCAACACAGCTACACATGGCTTCTAGTAGCGATCAGACATTTGACCCTATGGCCTCTCAATTGGCCACTCTACAAGAACGATTACGAGTCTTAGAGGAGGAAAATTCAGCCATGCTCAAGGAAATCTCTTCAACCTGATACTACAGACCTTCCCGGCAATCCCACAATCCCCACCAATCTCTTGGGGCATTCAACAATGTGACAAGTGACAATCCGCCATCAGACAACCATCCACCAAATCAAGAAAAAAGTCAACATATCTCCTCAATCGACCAAGCACGGCAAGTTGCCTCCACCATGCGCAAGGAAATGCAGGAGTTCAAAGATGAAATTCTCTCCAGCCTACCTGGTGCCAGACTACCAGTGAGAAAAAGCCGAGCCGGCACGATCTCAGATACTCCATTTTTGGAGACCATCACTTCCATCGAATTACCAAGGAAGTTCAGTCCTCCAGATATGAAGATGTATGATGGATCAATTGACCCAGACGACCATGTTGTCCGTTACAAATACAAGATGATATCAACCGGCTTGTCACCAAGCAAATGGGAAGCTAGAATGTGCAAAGGATTTGGAGAAACATTGGATGGTCCTGCCCTCACCTGGTTCATCAATCTCTCATACAGATCCATCGAGTCTTACCAACAGCTAGCAGATAAATTTGTGGAGCATTTTGCAAGTTCTTGCAAACTTGAGAAGACCACCAATGACCTCAATGCCATCCAACAACACAGAGGGGAGTCATTGCGAAGCTACGTGGTTCGTTTCAATAAAGAGAGAATAATAATCCCAGATCTCTATCAGCCTACTGCAGTGGAAGCATTCAGAAATGGATTACTTTCAGAAAGCGGACTCTACAAAAAGCTCACTAAATTTCGATGCTACACTATGGATCATGTCATGGCCCAGGCTCAAATTGAGATCAGATGGGAGGAGGATAAGAGAAACAAGAAAAAAGAGAATTCTATCAACCATCACAATGAGAGAACCTCAAATCCGCCCAAACGACCCTACAACTGATATGCTAGCAATGTACTTCAATAAAGTGATATTTGATGTAATTAGTCCATAAAAAGAAGGGGCTAGATGACCACCCATTATCGCCTTGGGGACATCATAGCTTCTCAAACAAGTATTCATTGGTAACTTTAAAAGAAAATGACCTTCACAAAACTACAACTTATGGAGAAACCCATTTGCTCCAATCGACCACATAAAAAATCATCAGACCCAATCGATTTACTTCTTCCATTCGACATGAGAATATCTTCATATTCTTCCAGCATACGCAACCGACTAAGAAGTATTCTCTAGTAATGTCATCCACTCCAAACTACATGGAAAGATTATCATATTTTCCATACGATAAGGTGGATGGCCATCTGGCTATATAGAAGAATTGTTATCATTTCCATACGACATTGAAGGACTCACCACATTCAGACGACTGAAAGGATTTTCATCTCCTCCATATGACATGCATGGATTGCCTTCAAATCCATACTACATGGTTAGACAGTCGTCTCTTTCAGGCGACATGAGAAGATAATTATATTCTTCACATTACATGAATGGATTTCCATCGACTCTAGACTCCATTCGACCATAGTCTCACGGACCCTCATCAGGAACAAGGCGCATCCCTTCAGTGGAACCACTTTTCCTACCATTCACCCCATATGATGAAGAGATACACTTGGCATGAGGAAGATGTCTCAGTCGACAATACCTGAATGAAGACTTTGCGTGGATATCCTAGTCGACAATACATGTTTGGAGACTAGGCGTGAAGAGGATGTCAAAATGGACTATACTCTAATAAATACTTGGCGTGGACATCCCAGTCGACATTACCAGGTATGGCTTACATTTTTTATAGTTGACATTATAATTTATAGTATGGGACTTGTTATGGGTGTCCCAGTCGACATTACAACATATAGTTTGATAATTGTTATGGATGTCCCGGTCGACATCACAACATATAGTTTGGTAATTGTTATTGGTGTCTCAGTCAACTATACAATATGTGGCTTGGCACTTGTTGAGTATCCCACTCGACACTACATGTTTGTGGTGATAATATCCCAGTCGACATTACCAAACTTGGTAAGGATATCCCACTCGACACTACATGCATGGAGAATTGGTATTAGGATATCCCACTCGAAACTACATGCATGGAGAATTGGTATTAGGATATCCCATTCGACACTACATGTATGGGGTGATAATATCCCAGTCGACATTACCAGACTTGGTAAGGATATCCCACTCGACACTACATGTATGGAGAATTGGTATTAGGATATCCCATTCGACACTACATGTATGGGGTGATAATATCCCAGTCGACATTACCAGACTTGGTAAGGATATCCCACTCGACACTACATGTATGAAGACTCACCATGAGAAAGATGTCCCATTCGACACTACACGTGTGAAGCTTGGCACTTGTTAAGGATCTCATTCGACACTACACGTGTGAAGCTTGGCACTTGTTAAGGATCTCATTCGACACTACACGTGTGAAGCTTGGTACTTGTTAAGGATCTCATTCGACACTACTTATATGGTCTTGTAGAATGAGGAATGAGAACCCTCATGGACCTTCATCAGGTTCATTCGACCGTAGTCTCATGGTCTTCAGGCGACATGGTCTCAGACTACAAGTCCTGTAGAATGAGGAATTATGTCCTCATTGACCTTTGTCAGGTCTTGTAGAATGAGGAATGAGAACCCTCATGGACCTTCATCAGGTTCATTCGACCGTAGTCTCATGGTCTTCAGGCGACATGGTCTCAGACTACAAGTCCTGTAGAATGAGGAATTATGTCCTCATTGACCTTTGTCAGGTCTTGTAGAATGAGGAATGAGAACCCTCATGGACCTTCATCAGGTTCATTTGACCGTAGTCTCATGGTCTTCAGGCGACATGGTCTCAGACTATAAGTCCTGTAGAATGAGGAATTATGTCCTCATTGACCTTTGTCAGGTCTTGTAGAATGAGGAATGAGAACCCTCATGGACCTTCATCAGGTTCATTCGACCGTAGTCTCATGGTCTTCAGGCGACATGGTCTCAGACTACAAGTCCTGTAGAATGAGGAATTATGTCCTCATTGACCTTTGTCAGGTCTTGTAGAATGAGGAATGAGAACCCTCATGGACCTTCATCAGGTTCATTCGACCGTAGTCTCATGGTCTTCAGGCGACATGGTCTCAGACTACAAGTCCTGTAGAATGAGGAATTATGTCCTCATTGACCTTTGTCAGGTTTTGTAGAATGAGGAATGAGAACCCTCATGGACCTTCATCAGGTTCATTCGACCGTAGTCATATGGTCTTCAGGCGACATGGTCTCAGACTACAAGTCCTGTAGAATGAGGAATTATGTCCTCATTGACCTTTGTCAGGTCTTGTATAATGGGGAATGAGAACCCTCATGGACCTTCATCAGGTCTAGTATAGTGAAAAATGATGACCTTCTTGGACTTTTATCAAGTCCATTCGACAGGTCCATACGACCGTAGTCACATGGACCCTCATCAGGAGAATGGGTGATAACCTTCATAGACCTTCATCGGGTCTAGTAGTATGATAAAGAAAGACTCTTGGACCGTCGTCAGGTCTGTAGAGTGAAGACTTTCATAGACCTTCATTTGGTCCAAACAACATTGAAGACTCCCCTGGTCATTTTACCCGTAGTATGGGGATTATCCTTACCTTCATCTGGTTCAGTCGACCGGGGACATCCCCCACGGACTCATGTAGAGTCAAGTTGTAGACATACACATGTCGTATGACTTATATCCTGAACCTCGTCTGGTTCAGTCGACCGGGGACATCCCCCATGGACTCATGTAGAGTCGAGTTGTAGACATACACATGTCGTATGACTTATATCCTGAACCTCATCTGGTTCAGTCGACCGGGGACATTCCCAGATGACTCTTGTCGAGTCAAATGAAGACATGGACTTCCTTCTGTTCATAGACTTGTCGAATGAAATAACTCCTGAACCTCATCTGGTTCAGTCGACCGGGGACATCCCTCACGGACTCATGTAGAGTCAAGTTGTAGACATACACATGTCGTATGACTTATATCCTGAACCTCGTCTGGTTCAGTCGACCGGGGACATCCCCCATGGACTCATGTAGAGTCGAGTTGTAGACATACACATGTCGTATGACTTATATCCTGAACCTCATCTGGTTCAGTCGACCGGGGATATTCCCAGATGACTCTTGTCGAGTCAAATGAAGACATGGACTTCCTTCTGTTCATAGACTTGTCGAATGAAATAACTCCTGAAACCTCATCTGGTTCAGTCGACCGGGGACATCCCCCATGGACTCATGTAGAGTCAAGTTGTAGACATACACATGTCGTATGACTTATATCATGAACCTCATCTGGTACAGTCGACCGGGGACATTCCTAGATGACTCTTGTCGAGTCAAATGAAGACATGGACTTCTTTCTGTTCATAGACTTGTCGAATGAAATAACTCCTGAACCTCATCTGGTTCAGTCGACCGGGGACATCCCCCACGGATTCATATCGAGTCAAGTTGTAGACATACACATGTCGTACGACTTATATCCTGACCTTCATCTGGTTCAATCGATTGGGTACTTCCCCAATGGCTCTGGTAGAGTCAAGTTCATTATCCCGACCATCATCTGGTTCGGTCGACTGGATACTTCCCCAATGGCTCTTGAAGAGTCAAGCTCATAACTTGATATTCGTTTGGCAGCATCAACGCTCGAGTACACCTACATACTATGGCCTCAAGCGACACACGCGTCAAGTACTCTCCAAGTCAACGACTCATTGACTTAGAGAGTAGGGGACAAACTGTACGGGCCAAATTTGGGCCCAAGGGTAAAATCGACATTTTACCTCGAGACCGACCAATATCAGACCAAGAAGCCTCACGGGCCCAAGTTCATTGTCATCAAGAGGGCCAACAGGCGCAGTAGATACCAAATCAAGAAACGTCCAGACTCATAAATATCTCACATAACTCGACAGTTTCCAACATCCAACGAACGAGTAATTAAAGGTAATAAATACACACGTTTTCCGAGAGTGTGTATATAAGAGAAGAAAGTCTACGAGAAAGAGGGCGGGACAATCCATAGCTCGATCATATTCAACTTCTAACAACTTTCAGCTTAGTCATATTCTCTCCAGAGCTCTCAGAACCTCCGACCCACTGCCCTCACGGTAGTCAACAGAAGTCAAGGTACGTCAAGCCTTGCTCTTCTATTATTTACAGCTCGTCTTCACTACTGACTTGAGCGTCGGAGTGCCCCCGGCACCCACCACACCGGTGGGTAGTCTACTCCTGCTCACTCTACCTTTGTTTTGCAGGATCGCTAGCGCCCCCAACTACAAATTCTCGATTGTGGACCTCGGGCGAAATCCAGCGTCCACAATATTCAGTGCTCTAGTTTAATTGGAGGAAGCATCTCAAAAAGCAATGGAGTAAAAAAAAAAACGTCTGAGATCAGAGTTATTAAGTCTGTAAGGGTGTTTTAACACCTAGTGCCCTAAAGCCAACTGGTTTGGGAGTCACTGGCCCAAAGCTTGTACATGGATCAAAGATGCTGCAAAAAATATATATATCTGAAGTCTGGGTAATTAAGTCTGTAGGGGTGTCTTAACACCAGGTGCCCTAAAGCCAACTGGTTTGGGAGCCACCGACCCAACACTCGCTACATAGATGGAAGATATTGTATATAAATAAAAAATAGAAAAAGAAAAAATCAAAGAAAAAATCAGAAAAAATGAGAAAAATTATTCCATTGCTACCAAAAGGTGTTAAATCTGATAGAACTTTAGGACAAAAATATTACTATCTTATCAACTGCACTTATGACTGTTGTGGGAAAAAATGAGATGTTTAATATTTTGTTGGCTGTGTATATGAAGAATGGTAAAAATAATAGGAGAATTTACTTATTCTGTAATTTAGAATGAAACAAAACAACTATTGACTTGGAGTAGAAGTTTCACCTGATTAGTCACTAACATCTTTATTCTCTTTTCACTTGTCTTTTTGCTTTTGTGTGCATTAGTTTTACTACCTTTTTACTTTTGTAAAATGTTTGTGGGTATCATTGCTGTAAACCCTCACGAGACTACAACTCGTCCACTAGAGAGACCTAGGGGTTTAAAGGCTTGTTGCATATGCTAAATGCAACCGTGATCCCTACGAAAGTGGCTTAGTTTAATTTTATTTTTATTTTGTTGTTTTGCTCGAGGACTAGCAAAATGTTAGGTTTTGGGGGTGTGATGAGCGGAAAATATATCAATATTTACCGCCACTTTTACTTAATAGTTTGTTTAGTTTCTCGGGTTTGATGAACGTTTTGATGTGTTTTAGTTTATTTTGCAGATAAAATAATATTGGGACTTAATGAAATCATTTAGGACGAAATATGGGTCAAATAAGGGCAATTATTGGACTTGATATTTTAATTTGGGAGATTGGAAACTTGAAATGGCGTTTTGACGAAGTGCAATTTTGGAAATTCTAGTTTTGCGTATCTGTCGTATTTTGGGCATAACTGCTTACTCCGATATTGGATTGAGCTGATTCAAGTTCGAGATTAAAGAAAACTCAAAGATCTACAACTTTGAAAGACAAAATAATTTCGAATTCTGAATATTTCATGCCCGAAATTGATGAACCATCCAGAAGTGTGTAGTGTGTAATTATTAAAGTCACTTTCAATCATTTTCAAAGTAAAAAATAAATTAATAAATAAATAATAAATATTATCAAATCATCACCAAACATGATAAGAGATTAGTGGAGTAATTAATAATGGATTTGGTGGAGTAATTAGTGGAGCAATTAATAATTGATTTGGTAGATGATTTGATGGAGGCAAAATTTTGCCTATAAATACCAAGCCATTTCATTTGTAAAATTCATACTTTCTTCTAAGAAATTCCTTAAGAATACTAAGAAGATTGTATCTTGTTTGTTTATTTACAGCTTTCAGTAATTAATTTTCGTTTTCGCACTTTCTTTTCTTTACTTTTCAGTTTTTACTTTCCGCAATTTACTTTTACGCACAGTACTTTTCTTTATTTAATTTTCAGTTTTTACTTTTCAGTAATGAGGAGGTAACTCCCCTTTGCACCACTCTCTCTCGTATAATCTTTCTAAAGAGAGAGTTTCTCTCTCTACTTTCTTTTAATTTTTAGTTTTTTAGTTTTTAGTTTTGTAATTAATTTTAATTACGTTTTGTTAATATAGTAATTTAATTTTTAATTTTTACTTTTTACTTTTTACAGTTTTTATTATTTACCATGAGGAGGTAACTCCCCCAGCTATGGTGAAAGGTAATTCTTTTACTGTTACTATTTAGATTAATCTCCCTTAAAAATAATATATTCACTATTTAAAATATTGACTTAAAAAGGATACCGCCAGATTAGTCGGTTGGTAATTCATTTTAATCTGATTTAAACCTGACTAAAAAAGGATACCGCCAGATTGGTCGGTTGGTAATTTAATTTTGGTTCCGCTTTTATGGCTGGTTGGACTTAATTTGACTTAATCAGGTTACCGCCTATATGGCTGGTTGGAAAAAGAATCACAAGTTTATATATTATTTTATGGGAGATATCTAAATTAGTAGTAGTAAAAGTAATTCCTTTTACCTTAGCATTTTATTTTATTGTAATTTACTTTTCAGTATTTACTTTACCGCATTTTTACTTTATGTCTTTTATTTTCAAGTTTTTACTAGCCCTAGTTATGTGTTGTAACTAAATTTGTTATCTGGGGTTGTGATGAAATCCAATATCACCGTTTTATAAGGGTTAGATTATAGATTGGGTAATATAAAGATTTATTTATTGAGTCTTAATCCTAATGCTTTTTATTAACTGGCCATTAATAAAATTGAACTGGTAAATCTAAAATGAATTAGACTTAGGGATTTTAGGTTTAAGACCTTAGACTTAATAGCCCACGATCTTCCTTGAGGATAGATAACCCTTTAATAGATTTCCTTACAGGATAGGAATATTCCTGTCGGGCGGGGGTAGCCATAATTGGAACTTAAACTTAATGAATCCAAATAATTTGGTTGACATAGACATATGGTTCAATTGGGTTAAACTGTGTATTTGTGTCTGACCATCGACAGAGGCTTACACATAATTTAGTGTTCCAGGTTAATAAATCAATATATTACCCAACTTTAAGATAACCACTTCATCTTTAAAATGATATTGGAAGAAATCACAACCCTAGATAGTTTTTAATATTAAATTTTCTTAAAATCTACTTTCGAACAATGTTATTTACTTGTTTTTAAATTTAGAATCGTCACCATTTCAAATCAATCAAACAACCTGTTAGATACTAGTAATCATTTGACCTCATAAAATTAATAGATTAGATATTAAGTCCTCGTGGGATCGATATTTTTATACTACTTGAACGATATGTGCGCTTGCGTTATACGTGTGTGTTTACGCCGGTCAGCAACCCATGCAATTTGTTGTAACTTATGTTTTCATATTTTGTGTATACATGTTGTAGAGTTTTTAATTTTGTGTGTTGTTTTGTAGGGAAAAGCACAAACGGAGCATTTAAGACAAAAGAAATGGTGTTTGGCAACCAATTCATTAGCGATGGCTGAGTAAAGAATGAAATCTTGAGACGCATCCTAATGGATTTATACCAAACGAGTGGCATATTGCGTACACATAACATTTTACTCGGATATCGGATTGAGCTGATTCAAGTGGCAGATTAAATAAGACTCAAAGATCTACAACTTTGAAAGAGAAAATATTTTCGAATTCGGATGATTTCATTACCGAAATTAATGAACCATCCATAAGTGTGTGGTGTGTAATTATTAAAGTCATTATCAATCATTTTCAAAGCAAAATATAAATTAATAAATAATTAATAAAAATTATCAAATCACCACCAAACAAGATAAGCAATTAGTGGAGCAATTATGGATTTTTGGTGGAGTAATTAGTGGAGCCCTTACTAATAGATTTGGTGGAGAATTTGATGGCTGATTTTGATGGAGGCAAAATTTTGCCTATCCTACCCAAGCCATTTCATTTGTAAAATTCATCCTTTCTCTTCTTCTTTGAATTCCTTAAGAATAAATAAGAATATTGTATCTAGTTTGTTTATTTTCAGTTTTCAGTAATTAATTTTCGCTTTCACCAGTTCCTTTTCTTTACTCTTTTCAGTTTTTACTTTCCGCCAATTTACTTTTTACCCCACGATATTTTCTTTCTTTACTTTTCAGTTTTTATTTTTCAAGCAAATGGGAGGTAATCCCCCTTGCTGGGGGTAAAGGTAAGCTTTTATTATGGCTATTTAGATTAATCTCCTTAATTATAATATATAAACTATTAAAACCCCCTGACTCTGAGGATCCCGCTATATTGGCCGGTTGGTAATTAATTATAAATTGGTTCTAACCTGACTAAGTATGGATACCGCCTGGTTGGTTCCGTTGGTAATTAATTATTTCATTTGACTTAATGAGACCTACCGCCTTTATGGCTGGTTGGTAATTCTCACGCAAAGTTAATATATTCTCTTAAGGGAGATATCTAAAATCGTAGTAATAAAAGTTGATCCTCTAACCCCCCCCCCTTTCTTTTATTGTACTTTTACTTTATTTACTTTTAGCAATTTACTTTTCAGTAATTTTCTCTTATTTTTTTTTTTTTTACTTTTTACTTTTTACTTTTCCTTTTCACTTTTTTTTTCCTTTTCAGCAATTTACTTTTCATCAGTATTAATTTTCAGTATTTCCTTTATGTCTTTTATTTTATTTAAGTTGTTATACTAGCCCTAGTTATGTGTTTAGTTATCTAGGGTTTGTGATGAATTCTAATATCACCGGTTTATAAGGGATTATTTTATAGTTTGGGTAATTTAAAGGTTTCCTTATTAAGTCTTAAGCTTAATGCTTCTTGTTGTCTGATCACCCATAAGATTGATGTGGTAATCTAAAATGAACTAGACAAGGGATTTCGGTTTAAGCCTTAGACTTAATAGCCCACGATATTCCTTGAGGATAGATAACCCTTTATAGATTTCCTTACGTACAGGATAGACATATACATGTCGGGCGGGGGTAGCTATAATTGGAACTTAAACTTAATGAATCCAGATAATTTGGTTGACATAGACATATGGTTCAATTGGGTTAAACTGGGTATTTGCGTCTAACCATCGATAGAGGCTTTTGCATAATTTAGTGTTCCAGTTAGTAAACTGATTTATTACAAAAACATAAATAATCACTTCATCTTTTAAAAGATATTAGAATGATTCCCAACCCTAAATCTTTGTGTCTTTTGTTATTTTCCTTAGTATTTTCTTTTATCTTTTTATTTATTTATTTATTTAGCAAATCTACATCAAACCAAATCAATCAAGCAATCATTCTCTTCTCCCTCAATTTAGATATTTGTAATAAATAGTATCAATATTAATAACAACAGTAGAATTAAGTCCATCGTGGGATCGATATTTTTATACTACTTGAACGATACGTGCGCTTGCGTTATACGTGTGTGTTTACGCCGGTCAAGTTTTTGGCGCTGTTGCCGGGGACTTATTTTTCTTGGTTATTAATTTTGAGGCTATCTAATTTACTTGTATCTAATTTTCTTTATCTGTAATTTTTATTTCTTTATTGTATTTTCAATGATTGAAAAAATGGAACATTATTGGGAGATTGAGAGATCACGTGCTTTACAAGAAGATACAACCCCAAATCTGGGAGCAACAGTCCGGTTTTCTGAGGCCTGTTGTCCAGCCCAACAATTATCATTGGATGCCAGAACCAAGCAATACCACATTTGCTCAACAGAACGCAATGGAGAGATGTGGCATATGTAATGGTAACCACCCTAGAGATTATTGCGAATACAACTACCATACAGGGTGGCAGAGCTATCAAGATCCTTCTTGTTATGACGAGCCATCACATTTCATAGAACCACATTTTCCATCTTATCCACCATCTACCTATGATCTTCATCAACAACCAGAACCATCAGAGGAAGATCAGTTGCTAAACATGCTCGAAGATATGTTCAATAAACGAAAAAGAAAAGTTGGATACAATGCTTGAAAACAACCAGAATCAATTTGAAAGTATTCAGAGACAATCAGAATTCATTCAGAGGATGACAGATCAAATGAGAAAATTCACAGAAAACCAGAACTACATACCTCAAGAACCAGTTTCAGATGACACTAATGAAGCCTTCGAGTACCAATCATTCACAATGACACTTCAACAGAGGAGGAGGCTGAGCAGTATCAACAACCAGAGGTATCAGTTCAGGAGCCCGAACCGGCAAAGTCTCAATTTGACTTTTTTTATTCAGATTCTGTCGAGGATGGAGCTAATCTATTTGTACCAACTGCACCAACAACGGAGGATCAAACTTTCAATCCTCAAAATGAACATCTTGGAGTATGGTTTACCTTGATGTTTGAAGAAGATCTATTTGAAACCATCCATTCCAGTCGTATCAGAAGATGAAAACCTAATGTCAGAAACATCTTTGCATCCTCGGGTTGACAATTTTGAAGCATGTATTTCACAGATGACTAATGAAGAGATGAATACAAAAATTTTACAATACATCTGTGAAGAAAATGTGTAGCAAGAATTAGAGCAAATGGAGGAGCAAATGTCTGACTTTAATAAAGATCCAGAGCATTCATGAGAAACATCGCTGTTTTGGGGAGTACAAATCTAAGATATAGCCCAAAAGCTTGACAGAATGGAACTCCCATTCCAAGTCAAGCACCATACGAGACCTCCTGATTTTCTTTCTTTCTTTGCAGGAACCACTGGAACAACAAGGAGCGAAAAGGTGGCACGAGCACTAAATAAGACAAAACTATTTTTGCCATTTTACCGTTGGAAGAGATCATTCAAAAGCAACGCTCACGGGATTGTCTTTAATCGGACATCCAAAACGACATTGAAACCTCATTGACATATGGATTTCATTCACGTCTGGCTGAAGACGAAAAAATTAGCGCTAGCAGGGAGGCAACTGATGAGCGGAAAATATATCAATATTTACCGCCACTTTTACTTAATAGTTTGTTTAGTTTCTCGGGTTTGATGAACGTTTTGATGTGTTTTAGTTTATTTTGCAGATAAAATAATATTGGGACTAAATGAAAACATTTAGGACGAAATATGGGTCAAATAATGGCAATTATTGGACTTGATATTTTAATTTTGGAGATTGGAAACTTGAAAGGGCGTTTTGACGAAGTGCAGTTTTGGAAATTCCAGTTTTGCGCATCTGTCGTATTTTGGGCATAACGTTTTACTCAGATATCGGATTGAGCTGATTCAAGTTCCAGATTAAATAAGACTCAAAGATCTACAACTTTGAAAGAGAAAATATTTTCGAATTCGGATGATTTCATGACCGAAATGGATGAACTATCCATAAGTGTGTGGTGTGTAATTATTAAAGTCATTATCAATCATTTTCAAAGCAAAATATAAATTAATAAATAATTAATAAAAATTATCAAATCACCACCAAACAAGATAAGCAATTAGTGGAGCAATTATGGATTTGGTGGAGTAATTAGTGGAGAAATTAATAATGGATTTGGTGGAGAATTTGATGGATGATTTGATGGAGGCAAAATTTTGCCTATAAATACCAAGCCATTTCATTTGTAAAATTCATACTTTTTTCTTTGAAATTCCTTAAGAATAAATAAGAATATTGTATTTAGTTTGTTTATTTTCAGTTTTCAGTAATTAATTTTCGCTTTCACACTTTCTTTTCTTTACTTTTCAGTTTTTACTACTTTCCGCAATTTACTTTTACGCACAAACATTTTCTTTCTTTACTTTTTCAGTTTTTATTTTTCAAGCAATGAGGAGGTAATTGCCCATTGCTGGGGTAAAAGGTAAAGCTTTTATTATTGCAATTTAGATTAATCTCCCTTAATTATAATATATAAACTATTTAAAACCTGACTTAATGAGGATACCGCTATATTGGCCGGTTGGTAATTAATTATAAATTGTTTCTAACCTGACTAAGTATGGATATCGCCTGGTTGGTCGGTTGATAATTAATTATTAATTTGACTTAATGAGAATACCGCCTTTATGGCTGGTTGGTAATTATCACGCAAAGTTAATATATTCTATTAAGGGAGATATCTAAAATAGTAGTAATAAAAGTTGATCCTCTAACCCCATCATTTTCTTTTATTGTACTTTTACTTTATTTACTTTTAGCAATTTACTTTCAGTAATTTTCTTTTATTTTTTTTACTTTTTACTTTTTACTTTTTACTTTTTACTTTTTTTTTTTTACTTTTCAGCAATTTACTTTTCAGTATTTAATTTTCAGTTTTACTATATGTCTTTTATTTTATTTAAGTTTTTACTAGCCCTAGTTATGTGTTAGTTATCTGGGGTTGTGATGAATTCTAATATCACCGGTTTATAAGGGATTATTTTATAGTTTGGGTAATTTAAAGGTTTACTTATTAAGTCTTAAGCTTAATGCTTCTTATTGTCTGATCACCAATAAGATTGATGTGGTAAATCTAAAATGAACTAGACATAGGGATTTTAGGTTTAAGCCTTAGACTTAATAGCCCACGATCTTCCTTGAGAATAGATAACCCTTTAATAGATTTCCTTACAGGATAGATATATACCTGTCGGGCGGGGTAGCTATAATTGGAACTTAAACTTAATGAACCCAGATAATTTGGTTGACATAGACATATGGTTCAATTGGGTTAAACTGGGTATTTGCGTCTGACCATCGACAGAGGCTTTTGCATAATTTAGTGTTCCAGGTTAGTAAACTGATTTATTACAAAAACATAAAATAATCACTTCATCTTTTAAAAGATATTAGAATGATTCACAACCCTAAATCTTTGTGTCTTTTGTTATTTTCCTTAGTATTTTCTTTTATCTTTTTATTTATTTAGCAAATCTACAAATCAACCAAATCAATCAAGCAATCATTCTCTTCTCCCTCAATTAGATATTTGTAAATAAATAGTATCAATAATTAATAACAACAGTAGAAATTAAGTTCTCGTGGATCGATATTTTTATACTACTTGAACGATACGTGCGCTTGCGTTATACGTGTGTGTTTACGCCGGTCAAGTTTTTGGCGCCGTTGCCGGAGACTTATTTTTCTTGAGTTATTAATTTTAAGGCTATCTAATTTACTTGTATCTAATTTTCTTTATCTGTAATTTTTATTTCTTTATTGTATTTTCAATGATTGAAAAAATGGAACATTATTGGGAGATTTAGAGATCACGTGCTTTACAAGAAGATACACCCCAAATCTGGGAGCAACAGTCCGGTTTTCTGAGGCCTGTTGTCCAGCCCAACAATTATCATTGGATGCCAGAACCAAGCAATACCACATTTGCTCAACATAACGCAATGGAGAGATGTGACATATGTAATGGTAACCACCCTAGAGATTATTGCGAATACAACTACCATACAGGGTGGCAGAGCTATCAAGATGTAACGACCCCCGGGTTATTTTAACAAGATTGCGTAAATTTATTTTCGCTTGTGAGGCCGCGTCCGAACGCGGGGTCAATTTCTATTATTAAATGGGAACTTTTCGATAAATTAATTATAAGTTAGTAATAATTAAACTAAGGGATAAATTGATAATAGCCATACAAGTGAATAAAAAATTCTAGAAGTTCCTACACTCTCTCACACGTGACACACACACATTTAAACAATTATCACCACACATGTTTATAATACACACACACACGTGTATTATGTATTCACCACACACATTTAGTTTACACGCACACAGCAGCAAAACACAGACATAGCAGTTTATTCAGACAGAGAGAATCGAAGAAGAAGAACACAGCAGTAGCATATCACTCACGCACACAGCAATACACAAATTGGATTCACGACACACACAAACACACGAAAGCAGTGAGCAGGAGAGAAATGCCGAGCAAGAGAGGAAGCCGAGAAGAAGAATAGAAATTGGAAGGAGAAAATAAGAAATAGAGAGAGAGAAGAAACCGAGAAGAGAGAGAGAGAGAGATACGAAGAAAACAGAGGAGGAAAGAGAAGAAGATGATGATGCCGAGAGAGGTAAGTATACTATGCCCATGATCCCTTTGAGTCTAATTTAATTTCATTATTTGGAATTGGTTTTAAATTCTGCAATTGACTTGGGTAATACGATTAAAATATGAAAAAGTGATCTAGTTTTTGGTAATTAGAAAGAATTTAAAAGAAAATTTTAAGAATTTATAAGTTGTAAATTTGGGAAATACGGCAGTAAACCTAGAAAATTTGGGGACTTGTGAGGAAATTGAAGTGAATGATGAATGATGATTTTTGGAAGGTGGGTATCATGATTAGGGTTCTACGTTGATGAATTTGTAGTGTGTATGTGGTTGGTAATAGATTTCGACAGTTGAGGTTTTTCGTTTGGAAGAATGTCTGGATATTGTTATTAGCTCATAATTAGCTGAGGTTTTAAACTTCTCACTGCCATATAAAGAAGATGCTTCCCCTCGAAGCAGTGAGTAGTGGAGTGGGGAGTTCTGCAGGTAGTAGTTGAAATTCTGTAAAACTTTTGTTAGTTTTCATGTTATTGCCATCTTCCTACTTATGTGATGACTTGAAAATGGTTTCTTGATATACAGATCATATTAATGGTGCAGTTCTGATTCTTCAATGCTTGATAATTGACGAGCTTCGAACCACCTGTTTGTTTATTTTAGTTTTTACTTTAATTACGACATAAATACTTTTGTCTGTCAAACTTTATTGTTATGTGAATCACTATATTGCCTTTTTTTTTGAAGCAGCTTAGAATTAAATTGAAAAAGAAAGTCGATCTTATGATTCTTCAAGGGCTGTGATATTTTTCTTAGATGTGAATGTAGATTACTGGTGAAAGGTAACTGTTTATGGAAGCCTATGCCATGTTATGACTTTCTAATTCAATGACAGTATTTTGAAAAATGTAACCTAATCACTTGAACTGGACTGGGAAACTTTTGGGTTGGTTTCTTCCCTAACTACTTTTGACTTGGAATCTTGCATATGTGAATTAAGGCGAATATATATAGATTTATAGTTATGAAAGCCATTAATTAAATTTAAATGATGAAATTATTGTTAATAAGAGATCAAAGTGTGGTTTGCAAATTAATGAATGAGTAGGGTATGTATATTATAAATTTTGATGTAATACAAATAGTTGGAAAGAAGATAAAAGATATGGTGAGTATGTTCAATTAGAATTGCGTATGACAGTAAATGTATGTGCTAGTGTGGATTAATGTAATTTTAGCAGCATGTATGTATTGATGCATGATAAATAAGTATATAGAATATAAGATATTTAAAGATGTGAGCACACAAAGAGTAGAATTCATATATCATTAATTTATAGGTATACATGAGCATATACATGTGAATGTATGATAAGATAAAGATAAGTATATAAGAAAGTATGGCGACATGTGCACATGTAGAGGACTAGGGGGACGGCGATACGTAACGCCCCTAGATCCTAGTTTATGAGACAGGATGGCGGCATAGGATCGTGTACCTGATCTCCAGTTCAGAGCTTGGGCGGTAGCATAGATTTGCAACCCCAGTTCTAGTTGTGGCTTGGGGGACGGCGATACGTAACGCCCCAAGACCACTAGTTTCAGGGCAGGTATGGCATGCTTTGGGGGACGGCGATACGTAACGCCCCAATGTCATGGATTTGCATATCTAGCTCTACGGCGTATGGGGGGACGGCGATACGTAACGCCCCTATGCGCCAGTTTTCAGCAGATACCCCAAATATAGTTTACAGTTTTTTCAGAAAGAGCTTTTCCAGAAAGAGAAAGTAAAAGTAAGGTTTTCAGCAAAGGATTTTCAGAAAGAAACTTTCAGATAATAGTTTTTCAGAAAGAATATTTTAATAAACCGATTTGATGATATTTCAATGATATCAAAGAAAGATAGTAATAATAAAAGTCAGAACTAGATTAGAAACAAGTATATAGAAAAGTGGGAAGGTATCAGAGTAACACAGCAGAAACGTAGTAGGACTTGACACAGTAGATAAATTATGGAATTTAATGACTATATTATAAATGTTTAAAGTATAAGTAGAAACAAGATGTTATTGTGTGTGTGATTCAGGAAAGAAAATTAGTAAAAGTAGTAACATTTGAACATAGATAAGAGTTTTACAATTAACTCAGAAGTGGTAATTATGTGTGATTATAGACAGTTTAAGATATTAATGGATTAAGAAATAAACTTTGCATGTGTTTGTCGTTCAAGGAATGAGCATGGTTACTTACTGAGTCTTATGACTCACACCTCAATAGTGTTTTGAGTTTTGCAGGTTGGTGACCTGATCGGTCAACCACAGATGTTGGAGCTTGAGGAGTCGGATAGCAGTGTTACAGTCAGCCAGTCACCAGGTCTTGGGAGTGTCTGAGTCAAGTTGAATAAGCGTAGTTGTAAAAGAATTTGAGTTGTATAAGTTTATTATTAAAGTTCTTGTTTATATTCGTATTTTCGGGCATGAAGCCCAATTATATTATGTCTTGAGTTGTTTTTTGTTAGTGATGTATTGTGTATGGGCCCTGTAGGTTGTTTTGAGATGCTGGACTTGATCCAGGTTGCATGACTTTTAGCAGAGGTCATGCCGAATTTTCGTCAAGAGTCAGAGGCTTATGGAGACAGGATTAGCCTGTCTCCTGCCGGTAGCATCCTGGCTTAGGCGGGATGTTACACAAGATCCTTCTTGTTATGACGAGCCATCACATTTCATAGAACCACATTTTCCATCTTATCCACCATCTACCTATGATCTTCATCAACAAACAGAACCAACAGAGGAAGATCAGTTGCTAAACATGCTCGAAGATATGTTCAATAAACGAAAAGAAAAGTTGGATACAATGCTTGAAAACAGTCAGAATCAATTTGAAAGTATTCAGAGACAATCAGAATTCATTCAGAGGATGACAGATCAAATGAGAAAATTCACCGAAAACCAGAACTACGTACCTCAAGAACCAGTTTCAGATGATACTAATGAAGCCTTCGAGTACCAATCATTTCACAATGACACTTGAACAGAGGAGGAGGGTGAGCAGTATCAACAACCAGAGGTATCAGTTCAGGAGCCCGAACCGGAAAAGTCTCAATTTGACTTTTTTTATTCAGATTCTGACGAGGATGAAGCTGATCTATTTGTACCAATTGCACCAACAACGGAGGATCAAACTTTCAATCCTCAAAATGAACATCTTGGAGCATGGTTTACCTGGATGTTTGAAGAAGATCTATCTGAACCATCCATTCCAATCGTATCAGAAGATGAAAACCTAATGTCAAAAACATCTTTGCATCCTCGGGTTGACAGTTTTGAAGCATGTATTTCGCATATGACAGATGAAGAGATGAATACAAAAATTACAATACATCTGTGAAGAAAATGTGGAGCAAGAATTAGAGCAAATGGAGGAGCAAATGTCTGACTTTAATAAAGATCCAGAGCATTCAGGAGAAACATCGCTGTTTTAGGGAGTACAAATCAAATATATCACCCAAAAGTTTGACAGAATGGAACTCCCATTCCAAGTCAAGCACCATACGAGACCTCCTGATTTTCTTTCTTTCTTTGCAGGAACCACTGGAACAACAAGGAGCAAAAAGGTGGCACGAGCACTGAATGAGACAAAACTATTTTTGCCATTTTACCGTTGGAAGAGATCATTCAAAAGCAACGCTCACAGGATTGTCTTTAATCGGACATCCAAAACGACATTGAAACCTCCTTGACATATGGATTTCATTCACGTCTGGCTGAAGACGAAAAAATTAGTGCTAGCAGGGAGGCAACCCATGCAATTTGTTGTAACTTATGTTTTCATATTTTGTGTATACATGTTGTAGAGTTTTTAATTTTGTGTGTTGTTTTGTAGGGAAAAGCACAAACGGAGCATTTAAGACAAAAGAAATGGTGTTTGGCAACCAATTCATTAGCGATGGCTGAGTAAAGAATGAAATCTTGAGACGCATCCTAATGGATTTATACCAAACGAGTGGCATATTGCGTACAAAATTATGTTGCCTTAATTATTGCTTTGATTCTCTTTTCTGTTATAATTATCTTTTTTTTCGTAGACAGGATCCAGACTTTTTGACCTTTCACGATTCATTTTGTTGTTTAGCAAACAATCGTCCTCTGGAAGATACTAGTGCTATTATTACTCACCCTTTTTCAGGTACTATAAATTCAGCCCGTCATTGCACTTTTGAAGGCATCCAGAGTTGAAAAAGAAATACATAAAAAAAATGGAAGCCACTTCAAGAAGACGAGTTGAAAACATCTGCGTGTTTTGCGATAGTAGTGTTGGTGTTAAGCCACAATACGTAGAAGCAGCACATGAATTGGGTAGAGTCTTAGCTGCAAGGAATATGCGCTTAATATATGGCGGAGGCAATCTTTGACTAATGGGGATCGTTTCAAAGGCTGTACAAGAGGGAGGCAGTCACGTTTTGGGAATCATCCCAAAACCCTTGGCAGAGGCAAATCTTATTGAACCATCAAACGGAGAGGAATTGATCGTGCCAGGTATGTCTGAACGACTGGTAGAAATTATTAACCGTGCTGATGCTTTTATTGCTTTGCCAGGTGGCTTGGGAACATTGGAGGAAATTTTTATTGTGCTATCTTGGGCGAACCTGAACATACACCAGAAACCGCTTGGACTGTTTAATGTTGATGGATTTTATGATTTTCTTTGTGTGTTTCTTGATGATGCTCAGAGAAATGGGTTCATGTCAAAACCTTTAAAAGAACTCATCTTTACTGCCAGAACTGCTCCGGATCTAATAGACCAACTCTTAGCCTATGAACCACAAGTTGACCCTATCCTTTCAAAGATAAATTGGTCCGAGGACGATCGTGGTAAGAGGCGTAGGATTAATCTGGATCTTAACCTTTAATTTCTTGTAGAATTTCAGCTAACCAGGTATTATTTTCTAAACTCTTCTTCTACTGTTTAAGACATTGGGGACAATGTCTCATTTAGGTTTGGGGGAGGGAATTAGTTGATCAGTACCTTGTTTTTTTCGTTTGTGTGATGATCAAATTTTTCGAAAAATAAAAAAAAAATTGAAATTTTTTCAAAAATTACAAAAATATTTTGCAATTTTTGTGTTTTTATTTTGACTAAAAAGTGAAATCGGTAAGATATAGCTGAGTAAGGAGTTTCCACTCCTGAGACGTATCTCAAACCATTTTTGAAACAAGTTAATTTTTGTTTATTTCATTTTGAATTATTTAATTTGTGAATTCTCCTTAACACTGACTAAAATGAATCTTCATATGCTCAATTGACAGATATTTTCAACATACATAGTAACATACAGACATGAGTTAAAATTGAAAAGTTTGTAATATTCAGTGCTCTACTTTAATTGAAGGAAGCATCTCAAAAAGCAATGGAGTAAAAAAAAAATCTGAAATCCGAGTTATTAAGTCTGTAAGGGTGTTTTAACACCTAGTGCCCTAAAACCAACTGGTTTGGGAGTCACTGGCCCAAAGCTCGTTACATGGATCGAAGACGCTGTAAAAATATATATAACTGAAGTCTGAGTAATTAAGTCCGTAGGGGTGTCTTAACACCTGGCGCCCTAAAGCCAACTGGTTTGGGAGCCACCGACCCAACACTCGTTACATAGACAGAAGGTTTTGTATATAAATAAAAATAGAGAAAAATCAAAGAAAAAATTCAGGAAAATCCGAAAAATTATTCCATTGCTGCAAAAAGGTGTGAATTATGATAAAACTTTAGGACAAAAATATTACTCTCTTATCAACTGCACTTATGACTGTTGTGGGCAAAAATGAGTTGTTTAATATTTTGTTGGCTGTGTATATGGAGAATGGTAAATATAATCGGAGAATTTACTTATTCAGTAATTTAGAATGAAACAAAACAACTAGTAACTTGGAGTAGAAGTTTCACCTGATTAGTCACTAACTTCTTTATTCTCTTTTCTCTTGTCTTTTTGATTTTGTGTGCATTAATTTTACTACCTTTTTATTTTTTTAAAATGTTTGTGGGTATCATTGCTGTAAACCCTCACGAGACTACAACTCATCCACTAGGGACACCTAGGGGTTTAAAGGTTTGTTGCATATGCTAAATGCAACCGTGATCCCTACGAAAGTGGCTTAGTTTAATTTTAATTTTATTTTGTTTTTTTTCTCGAGGACTAGCAAAATGTTAGGTTTGGGGGCGTGATGAGCGGAAAATATATCAATATTTACCGCCCCTTTTACTTAATATTTTGTTTAGTTTCTCGGGTTTGATGAACGTTTTGATATTTTTTATTTTATTTTGCAGATAAAATAATATCGGGACTCAATGAAATCATTTAGGACGAAATTTGGGTCAATTAAGGGTAATTATTGGACTTGATATATTAATTTTGGAGATTGGAAACTTGAAAGGGCGTTTTGACAAAGTGCAGTTTTGGAAATTTAAGTTTTACGCATCTGTCGTATTTTGGGCATAACGTTTTACTCAGATATCGGATTGAGCTGATTCAAGTGCCAGATTAAATAAGACTCAAATATCTACAACTTTGAAAGAGAAAATATTTTCGAATTCGGATGATTTCATGACCGAAATTGATGAACCATCCATAAGTGTGTGGTGTGTAATTATTAAAGTCATTATCAATCATTTTCAAAGCAAAATATAAATTAATAAATAATTAATAAAAATTATCAAATCACCACCAAACAAGATAAGCAATTAGTGGAGCAATTATGGATTTGGTGGAGTAATTAGTGGAGAAATTAATAATGGATTTGGTGGAGAATTTGATGGATGATTTGATGGAGGCAAAATTTTGCCTATAAATACCAAGCCATTTCATTTGTAAAATTTATACTTTCTTCTATGAAATTCCTTAAGAATAAATAAGAATATTGTATCTAGTTTGTTTATTTTCAGTTTTCAGTAATTAATTTTCGCTTTCGCACTTTCTTTTCTTTACTTTTCAGTTTTTACTTTCCGCAATTTACTTTTACGCACAAACATTTTCTTTCTTTACTTTTTTAGTTTTTATTTTTCAAGCAATGAGGAGGTAATTCCCCCTTGCTGGGGTAAAAGGTAAAGCTTTTATTATTGCTATTTAGATTAATCTCCTTTAATTATAATATATAAACTATTTAAAACCTGACATAATGAGGATACCGCTATATTGGCTGGTTGGTAATTAATTATAAATTGGTTCTAACCTGACTAAGTATGGATACCACCTGGTTGGTCGGTTGGTAATTAATTATTAATTTTACTTAATCAGAATACTGCCTTTATGGCTGGTTGGTAATTATCACGCAAAGTTATTATATTATATTAAGGGAGATATCTAAAATAGTAGTAATAAAAGTTGATCCTCTAACCCCCAGCATTTTCTTTTATTGTACTTTTAATTTATTTACTTTTAGCAATTTACTTTTCAGTAATTTTCTTTTATTTTTTTTACTTTTTACTTTTTACTTTTTTTTTTTACTTTTCAGCATTTACTTTTCAGTATTTAATTTTAAGTATTTACTTTATGTCTTTTATTTTATTTAAGTTTTTACTAGCCCTAGTTATGTGTTAGTTATCTGGGGTTCTGATGAATTCTAATATCACCGGTTTATAATGGATTATTTTATAGTTTGGGTAATTTAAAGGTTTACTTATTAAGTCTTAAGCTTAATGCTTCTTGTTGTCTGATCACCAATAAGATTGATGTGGTAAATCTAAAATGAACTAGACATAGGAATTTTAGGTTTCAGCCTTAGACTTAATAGCCCACGATCTTCCTTGAGGATAGATAACCCTTTAATAGATTTCCTTACAGGATAGACATATACCTGTCGGGCAGGGGTAGCTATAATTGGAACTTAAACTTAATGAATCCAGATAATTTGGTTGACATAGACATATGGTTCAATTGGGTTAAACTGGGTATTTGCGTCTGACCATCGACAGAGGCTTTTGCATAATTTAGTGTTCTAGGTTAGTAAACTGATTTATTACAAAAACATAAAATAATCACTTCATCTTTTAAAAGATATTAGAATGATTAACAACCCTAAATCTTTGTGTCTTTTGTTATTTTCCTTAATATTTTCTTTTATCTTTTTATTTATTTATTTATTTAGCAAATCTACAATCAACCAAATCAATCAAGTAATCATTCTCTTCTCCCTCAATTAGATATTTTTAAATAAATAGTATCAATAATTAATAACAACAGTAGAAATTAAGTCATCGTGGGATCGATATTTTTATACTACTTGAACGATACATGCGCTTGCGTTATACCTGTGTGTTTACGCCGGTCAAACCGCATGGCGAGCAACAATTAAATTATTCTCTTGTGAGTTGTATAAGTTCTATACTTCGGTTTCCCTAGGATAACCAATTACAATTAGGCACTTATCTAATTCGGGTTCTAGTTTGGTATCATCCAAACATATGCCCCACATTCCCAAATCTTCAGGAGTGAGAAACCCGATTTCTTTCCTGTTCATATCCAATATGAAGTCTGTATAACAGATTTTCATGGAACCTTATTCAAAATAAGTATTGCACTGTTAAATGCTTATCCCTTTGAAGGAAAATGGTAACTCAAAGCGACTCACGATTAACCTTATCATGTCCAACAAAATTCGGTTTCTTCGTTCGGACACACCGTCAAAATGACGTGTTTCGGGAGGAGTCCTCATTAAAAGAATACTATACTCTTTCAAGTATTTATGAAAGTTATTGCTTAAGTATTTTCCATTACGGTCTTACCGTGACAATATAATACTTTAGCCGATCTATCTTTCTATTTCGTGTCGAAACTATAAAAGTCTCTGATTCATGTTTCTTAAGAAACACATAACCATAACGCGATGCCACGTCCGTAAAGGTCACGAAATATTCATATCCACCTCTAGCCTAGCTAGATATGGGCCCACTTTTGTCACTATGAACGAGGGCTTACAGATCGGTGACATTAACATTTTTACCTAGTAAAAGGTATTTTAGGCACTTTGCCCAATAAACTAGATTCGTAGACATCATTTGGATGGAATCAAATCCGTCCTAGTATCCACTCTTCAAAGTGTGGATATACGAGTCTTGTTTAATGTGTCACAGACAACACTGCCACAAATAAGTCTCATTTGATCAAATCAGTTTGAGCTACTTGTTTTTCATATTATATGTTTGAGATTTATTTATATTCAAAATATAAATACTGTTATTCACATCTAATGTGTTTATATCAATATCATCTTTATAAAATAAAACACTTTAGTGTTCTAGAATATAAAGGTATACTCGCAACGAGTTATATAGAGATAATATTTCTAGTCAAACTAGTTACATTAAAACAGTTTCCTAATTTAAGTACACATCCGAAGGGTAGTTCCTAAACTTAGGTATCTACGGTTAAAACAGCGACTCTCGTCCCGTTTTCAATTCGCAGATTTATCTCAATAGAGGTCAGTATCATGCCCATAGCAGATTCTGCACATCAATATATATATTTATTTAAAACATATTTGAAGTCAGAGTCTCGTCCGTCTTCAGTTCTTTCATGTCTGTGACCGGTGCATTCACACGCGTATAACGTAAGCGCACGTATCGTTCAAGTAGTATAAAAATATCGATCCCAAGAGGACTTAATTCCTACTGTTGTTATTAATTATTGAATCTATTTATTTACAAGTATCTAATTATAGGAAGAAGGGAATTGATTGCTTTGGTTGGTTGAATGTGGAATTGCTTAATTAAATAAATAAAATAAACAAAAGAAAATACTAAGGAAAATAAAAGAAAAAACTCAAAAGAAAATACTAAGAAAAGACTCAAAGATCTAGGGTCGTGACTCTCACAATACTGTTAAAAAGATGAATTGATTCTCTTATTTATGTGCACTAATTCAGTTTGCTAACATGGAAAACGAAAATATGCAAAAAGCCTCTTTCGATGGTCAGACGCAAATACCCAGTATAACCTAATTGAACCATATTCCTATGTCAACCACATTACCTGGATTCATTAAGTTCAAGTTCCAATTATGGCTACCCACGCCCGAAAGGTATATTTCTATCCTGTAATGAAATCTATTAAAGGGTTATATATCCTCAAGGAAGATCGTGAGTTATTAAGTCTAAGGCTGAAACCTAAAATCCCTATGTCTAGTTCATTTTAGATTTACCACATCAATCCTATTGGTGATCAGGTAACAGGAAGCATTAAGCTTAAGACTTAATAAACAACCTGAAGAATTACCCATAAAAAGAAAATCAATTATAAAGTGTGAGTATTGTGTGTCATCACTTCCCTAGAATAAAAATAAAATGATGGGGGTTGGGGATCCCTTAATATAATACAGAAACTAAACATGATATTACCGACCAGCCATAAAGGCGGTATTCCTTATTAAGTCAAATTAAGTCCGGCCAGCCATAAATGCGGTAATAGTATTTGAACAAAAACCAGCCATATATGCGGTAATTACCTGTCACAAAAAGACCAGCCATATAGGCGGTGCCACATTTTGTCAAATAATAAATCCAGCCATTAAGGCGATAATCTTTTATATTTTGAATTATAATTTCCATATTATATTTAAAGGAGATTAATCTGAATTAAAATAATAAAATCTTCACCTTATCCCCAGCGGAAAATTAATTACAAAACATTAAAGAAAGGTAGAAGAAGAGATCTATTATTACTGAAAATTAAAATACATAAATTAAATATACTATTTATATACAAAACTAGATGCTTCCTATAAAACCAGAGAAAAGTCCCCAAGGAAAGCATGAGGAGAAATGAATGGTGGAGGGCTCAATTTATAGAAAAATTTTGGTCGGGCGTCGCGACGCCAGACACAGTAGATGAGTCCATGCGTCTGGTCAACGCATCTTCTGTCGGTGTAATGTGAGCTCGCCACGTGTCGTGCTGTGAGTGGCTGGCGGTTCGGTCCAATAGGAATATGACACGTGGCAGCGGCTGATTGGTTGAGATTTCGGTCCAATAGATGAGTGACACGTGGCACAATATGATTCGTCGAAATTCGGTCCAATGAGGGAGTGACACGTGGCATGTGCTTTGGTTGGTCCAATCATATGTCGACACATGGCGTTCGGTGCACGTTAGCAACTTCGGCGTATTTTAGGCGTCGCGACGCGCAAGGCTTCAGCGTCGCGACACCGAAATGACTAAAATGCTCTTTTTGTCCAATTTTGTCCATTTTGCCCCCAAATTGTCTCCAATGCTTTCCAAACTTTATTTATCTGCAAAATAACACAAAATACATCAAAACGTTCATAAATTTCGAGAAACTATACAAAATATTAGGTCAAATGAGTGGGAAAAAGTGATATATTTACCACTCATCAGTCTGCCTTGTCCATATGGCAGTCATGTTTCAATGACTCCGTTTGCCACAATTTAGGCAGACATCTTGGGATATGTCTTTATCTTCCTAGAAGATTATAATGATTTTTCCTTTGCCCTTTTCAATATCCCATAAGCCTTTGGCCAAGCCTTGGCCTTCTAGAATATCGAAGTAAGATGCGCCTTGCGCTACTTGCCTATTGTAAATAACACTTCTAAGATCTAAGTATAGATCTATGAAGATCCTTCAATTTCAACATCATGGTTTAAAGATCTAATCCTTAATTATGACGATGAAATTAAGGTGTCATTGCGGCAAGGTTATCAGATTAAGCACTAAAGTTATCATCACATGAATCTTCCAAAGATCATGCTCTACTATTTGCTTAACTCCGGGCTTAGGCTTAATATGTTATTTTATCAAATAAAGTAACTTCTTAATATTCCAGGACTATCCTGAAATTTTATTCCCAATTTTGAAAAATTAAAGTCGTTTAAACACATTTTCACCCAGGATTATGTTTTAAACACTAATCTTTCAATTTTATCTTGATTCTAATAGTCCAACTATTTAATCAACGATGTCAGGTACTATTAATATAATGATTAGTATAGTCCAACTATATAATCAACTATATTTTTAATTGGTTAATTCAATTATATTGATTACTATAATCCAATTATAAAATCAACTATAAATTGAAATAGTTTGAATACAGTCCAACTGTTTAATTAAAACAACATTAAATATTAGTCCAACTAATACTTTTAATTTATTTGACGAATGATATTTGATTGAGCACGTATGGCAAGTAACTAAACGAATATTGCAAATTTAATACTTGTCTCCCACTATTTTTCGGCGAGCCTCTAACCCTCTGTCGAGTACTCGGGAAACCGTGTTACACAATCTTAACTTTGGCCAACAAATTGTATGATAATTAACTAGGTAGATCTCAAAGATCAATTGGATCCAATCTAATTCCTAGATCCAGTAGGTGGACATCCAAGTCCGAAACATACATCTTATATATGCCAATATATCCAATATATTCCCTAACATTTTTCCTCTGAATCAATTAAGCCTTGGCTTTGGCACAACAAACTTAATGATCCCAGTTAAGCGGAACCCATTGACCATGGAAAGCTTCGTAATCAATGTCGATGGACAAGAAGTGATCTTAATTTTGGCCAACAAGTCACAACTTGGACAAGACACCAATATGGAACAAAGCTCTCGTGATTCAAACACATCCGCGACGGACAAAGGTCTTGACTTTGGCCAACAAACCAATGCCAGTCTTGGATCTTGAGTAAGAATCACTCAATGGAAGGAAAAACGCTTAATATTTTGTGAGGGTTTTTCGCGTGCAAATTGGCAACCAATTTATTATCTTTGTTAAGGTCTCATCATCATACACCCTTAAACATGCATTCTAAACACATAATAAAGCGCGTATAAATAAAATAATAATGATATGCGGATGGATACTTAAATATATTGATCCTATATCAAATCTCTCCCTTTCCACTCTCCTGCTAGCACAAGTATTACTTCTACCTGTTACACTGCAATTCTAAAGAAACCTCATTTACATTGAGGGGAATATGTGAGAAGATAAATACAATGAGAAATGAGGTAATAGGCTGGACACGCAGGTCCAATTAAATAAATTCCAAATTTATTAAAGCAATTTCTAAAATTGCCCCACCCATCTAATACCCATTCGATATACATTATTCATGCATCGCAACCATGTATTCACACAAGCATGCTATCAATCAATCTAATCCAATTAATTAATCTGATAATTAATGACTATCCAATGTTCAAACTACGATTTGATTTTGCGCGAGTCAAACTCGTTTTGCGAATAAGTACTCAAAGTACGAATTCTCGAATTAAATTAAACTACAACATTAAATCCAATTTAGCGTGTATTTAATACTAATTCACTTATTTAATTCCAAATTAAATATTACACTTTATTAAGAACTTTTACGACTTAAATTCCAAATTTAATCGTTACGGGTCTCAAAGCCCGATTAACATCCAATGTTAATTTAATTAAAGTCCAATGGGCTTTCAATTAATTTCTTAAGGCATGGGCTTTTGGTCAACATAGGTCAAACCCAAAGACCAAAGCCCATTTAAAGGAATCATCCTTATATGCCTTTGAAACCAATTTAGGCCCATTAGGCCCAATTAAAGTTAAAGGTCCATTAGTCGCATTTGGAATTTACGGATATGGTTTTGGGCCCAATTGGATCCAACCAATTTTAGCCTAAACCCATCTTGGTACAAACAAGCCCATTAAAGCCCAATTACAACTTTTCAAGCCCAAATCTAATTTAAGCCTAACACAATTAAATTCCAAAATCTAATTTCATAATTCAATTATTCAAAAGTGTATAACATAATTAACTACCCTAATCAATATTTCCAAAACATCAATTAGCCTAATTAATCATGCTCTATTATATCAATTAGTGTCCAACACATTTTGATTAAAAATCAAACCCAATACATGCTATATATGTCTCGGCTATAGTAGGGTTTTTCAAATCGATTCCGAATTCAATCCAATTAAATCCTAAATCAATATTCCCAACATGATTCTAACTCATCCAATGAATCAAAAATCAAAAATCCAAGACTATAGGGCAGTCCATAACTTTCGGCCAAGCAAGTTATTTGGGAAAAAATTGTTCCAAACCATTTTTCATGAAATTGATCCAATCAAACTTCAATTAAACATCATTTAAACATATTCAATCAAACAATTTAACCAAATCATGCTCAAAATCAATTTACCCAATTTTAAGCTTAAATCAAGTTTCATGGTTTTACTCGCTCTGATACCATTGTTGGGAAATTCTACAGTCCCAAGGATTGAATATCAAGCATAAAACATGTATGAATACATCAAAGGAAGTTGCGGAATACTCACAATGATCGGTTGAGCGATGCTACGAACAACAAAAATTATTTTCTGCCCTCCTATCAAGCTCGGCAGTGGAAAAATACGGCTTTCACCACCTGATATACACGAATCAGGTGTAGGCGGGTTGGTTGAAAAAGGACGTGATTCATGCCATTGCTGGATCCACACTACCAGCACTCCTCCCGGTGGGAGAGGGAACACACACACACCTATTTGTATCGACCGGATCTAAACCCTATATGAAGCTCCGGCTTGACTGAAAAAAGATGGACAACCCCTGATCCAGATCCAGCTAGGCTTCATTCGGGTAAATTCAACACTAATCCAACACATCCACTTCATGTTTTGGCCGGAGCTTGCTTGGCCTGGCAGTATCTTGTCTCTCTCAATTGCATTGATCCGGTTTCATTGACCAGCGTAGAAAACTCAAGTGCACGCTCACAAACAACAGGTGTGCATGCGGCCCAAACTAACTATTATTTAAAGGGCAGAGACTCAGTTTGGGATGAGGGTGGAAGTTCCTAATCCTTGGGCATCTATCCCAGGAATCGATCAATCTTTCATCAATCAAAGAGGCGATTGACAAAGAAGGAAGCTACTTTTGGGTCTGAATCGAATTCTTCTACTAGCTTGGGATCAAATCTGTCAACTTCCTGAAAGGATATAAATCTCCATTTAGCGGCCTTCAAGCTCAATTTGGATAAGACCTTGATGCTGCGACTCAGGCATTACTAAATAGAGGTGCAAGATTTACAAAAGTACTGAAACAACCGCAATATGCACCACTTCCAATTGGCTTCATCCCGGTTTTTGAGGAACTGAGCAAAAAAAAAGGGCCATGAGAACTACATAGAAGGTTTGATACCAACCATCTCCCATCATAAGTAGTAGGGCCCAACTTTCAGTAGGGATAAACAGAAGCATCTTTCGCTCAATCGACTGCTGTATCAAACTCATAAGCAACAGAACCGACTAAAAGAATTGAATCTACAACTGCATTCTCAGTTTCGGAGCTCTTCCTTGGGGAAGAGAGCTGGTACGGGTGATAGCGGGCGAAGAAAAGATAGCATGCTTGTACTGGGAGTGGTCAAGTAGGTAAACGAATTACCAAACGAGTTAGCCGCTCGGTAAGTATGAGCATCTACAAATTGAAGCGCTCTGAGCTCTGGGTTTCATGGACCAAATGGAATCTCGAGTTTAGAATGGAGAGCGTTAGCTACCACGTCCCGGCATAACCTGACTCTAGTATGACCTATTTGTACAGGTATGGTAAAGGGGCCCTGATTTGTTGTCCTTCATTTTCGGCCATGGGTGAGTCTTCCAAGCTCTAAGCTTGTGTTTGGTCATTCCATGCACACGGGTGGGTTTCCCTATCACCTACGGACGACTCCGGATGTGTGCTAGCACCTTGATTTTGCAACAAAATCTTCACTTTACTGCTCCTATAGCTCACGGCAGTGAGCAAAATAGAGGAGGAGAAATGAAGCCCATTGGGCGTGTGTGAGAGGAGAAGAATGAGAGAGAGAGAGGTGTTAGTTGTTACAAAAAAATGGTAATAGATATTCTAAAATCCAATACCAAATTTTTGGCTTTCCAAAAGTCAAAACTAAAAGCTTTCCAACAACTATTCCAACAACTACCATCAAGTCACATCATTCAATCAATCAAGTGACAAGTTGTCACGTCACTCAAAGTGACTAATGATTTGACGCTTGATGTGAATTGTGGGCCGCACTTGAATTCGAAATGCGAGTGCGCTCACAAACACTCTCGGGCTCAGATTCGCTAATTCCAAATTAACGAATTTCCATCGCGACGTAATTAAATCAAATTTAATTAAATAATCATGCCAAGCAAAATTACTATTCACGTCGCTAACGAATTAATTCTAAATTAATTCGTTCGCCCGAATTAAAATCCAATTTCAATTCCGCGTCGAAATCCAATTTCGTATAATATATCGAATATATTATTTATCGATTAATTCCAAATTAATCGTTCTCTCTCTTTAAATGATATTTTATCCCAGATAAAATATCTCCGTAATTAATCCCAGATTAATTTTCTCTCTCATCTAAATAATCCCAGATGAATAAAGTGCGAGTCATACGTCATCAGTGAATCTTCGAGAAGCGACCCATGAGATTCCCGGATATGTTGGCAGTAAATCCAGTCGTCAGACTATCCAAACACGTAAGTACCTAGTACTACGTTTTTACCGATTTACAAGACAAGATTGGCTTCTAGCAAAGCGCCATGCCTACCCAATTCTCTAGAAATATCCTTACAGGAATATGTGATCTATATCAAGCGTAGTATACGTAGTATTGTGTATATCGATCCAGTATCGGATGTCACGTGCTAGGCTTGGGGCTGGAATTGTGTCTACCCCGTAGGAAGCACATGTCAGATGTCTGGTAACTAGTCTCTATAATCGGATATACATGACCTAGTCATAATATCCCGATGGCTGCAGCACTTAAGAGAACCAGATCCGTATCCTACATGACATCATCTCCACTATGACTGGAGTGATACTTCCGTCTTGACATCACACCCAACACACTACGATTCTCAATATACCCAGAAGAGGCGTACACAGAACTGGTTAAAGCCCCGGACTACCAAAACCTACCAAAACCAAAGTATACCGATTGTCGCAAGTATTAGCGGTGCAAGTCTCAGGTTAAGACCAAATACACCTTACATGAGTATCCTATACCCAAATATATGAGAACTATGTTGTTATGCTGTTATAACATGCACAGGTGCAATACTAGTCTTTTACGCATTATCGATGTCCAATCTCGATAATACTCTGAATAGGGATATTTAATGATTAATCCTTCGTGGACTGATACTGTCTCATATCATTCTCAATCCAGGAACTAATCACAATGACCTTCAATAATTTATACATCTAGGTGATCTAATCTCAAATGATAAGAGAGCAATCCCCTTTGTCACATAGTTAATTTGTACAACAACACCATGATCTGTACAAATAGTGACGCTATGGGTCATAACTGTCCAACACCTGACACTATTAGCTCTTCTCCGTTTGATGGTCCAATAAGATTTGCCTCCGCCAAGGGTTTTGGGATGATTCCCAAGACTTGACTGCCTCCTTCTTGTACGGCCTCTGAAACGATCCCCATTAGTCCAAGATTGCCTCCGCCATATATTAAGTTCATATTCCTTGCAGTAATTACTCGACCCAATTACTGTGCAGCTGCTACGTATTGTGGTTTAACACCAACACTGGTATCGGTAAACACACAAATGTTTTCAACTCGTCTTCTTGAAGTGGCTTCCATGTTTTTATGTATTTCTTTCTCAAATCTGGATGCCTTCAAAAGTATAATGACGGGCTGAATTTATAACACCTGAAAAAGGTGAGTAAAATAATAGCACTAGTATCTGCCAAATGACAATTACTAGTTAAACAGTAGGTTAAATCGTGATAGTCAAAAAGGTCTGGATCCTGTCGGAGAAAATAAAAGAAAACAACAAAACAAATCACAATTATTAGGAAAAGACAAAGAGATATAATATTTACAATAATTACAGCTTGATTAACTTCTATGCGTCAGGGACAAGCTTCCCATCCAATTTTCTTATAAATTGGCAAACAAGGTCTTTTTGAGTCAGATTCCCAAGACTTAACTGTTGTCTTTCTTTTTGAAATTGTGTATGTAATCTGTGAATGGCTATATGAACATATCCATTGGGATGCGTCTCAAGAGTCAAAGATATATCATCTATAGACTCCTTACTCAAGCCATCCCTAATGAATTTAATTTTGTCTTCGTGATTATCATACACCATTCCTAAAGAACGACAACGAGTATTGCAATTCCAGCGTGCACATTTGAAACAAACACCCTTTTGCTTAGCTCTACGTTTCTTAGCATAGGTACTTCTTCCAAATCCGGGCAATAAGAAGTACATGAATCATAATACTCACCTGCTAATCGAACTCGTGCTTCGATTACCCAACGAATGTCATTAGGAATACCATGGATCGTCAATAGTATCATTCGTTCCAAGCGAGCTTTGCAGACTTTCATCAAAGAATTTAGAGGGAGAGAAGGAAATTGCTTGTGAAGATTTGCGAGAACTTCTTCCATCTTGAAATGAATTAATCTGCAAAAACTAAACACACAAAACGAAATTACACCAAATCACAATATATACAGAAATTGCATGGGTTGCCTCCTTGCTAGCGCTAAGTTTAACATCGTCAGCTAGACGTGACTGTCCAAACGTTATACTGAAAGTGTGACACTTTCTTTTTGTCGCTCAAATGATTCTCTCCAATAATGCTTGACTCGCTGACTGTTCACTTTGAATGTGTTGTTGGTATTGGGATCCAGTAACTCAACAGCTCCATATGGCAAAACCTGAGTGATCACAAATGGACCTGACCACCTTGATTTCAACTTTCCAGGGAAAAGTTTCAACCGTGAATTGTACAACAACACATGCTGCCTTGGTTCAAACTGTCTATGTACTATTTTTCGGTCATGATATTTCTTGGTCTTTTCTTTGTACAATCTAGCATTCTCATAAGCCTATAGGCAAAATTCCTCCAGTTCATTAAGTTGGTGAAGTCGTTTCTCTCATGCAGCTTGTGGATCAAGATTCAATTTATTTAGTGCCCAGTACTCCTTATGTTCAAGTTCAAATGGCATATGGCACACTTTCCCAAACACCATTTGATATGGAGACATACCAATGGGTGTCTTGTAAGCAGTCCGGTAGGCCCATAATGCATCATCGAGTTTTGTAGACCAGTCTCTCCTTGTCGATCCAACGGTTCTCTCCAAAATTCTTTTGATCTCTTTGTTTGAAACTTTAACCTGCCCATTTGACTGTGGATGGCAAGCTGTGGCAACTTTATGAGTAACTCCGTCTTTGGATAGGAGTGCATCAAAGTATCTGTTGTAGAAATGTGAACCACTATCGCTGATGATCGCCCGAGATATTCCGAAGCAAGTGAAAATATTGTTTTTAAGGAATTTGATCACCACTTTTGAATCGTTAGATGGTAGTGCAATTGCTTCGACCTATTTGGAGATGTAGTCTACATCAACCAAGATGTACAGGTTTCCAGATGATGGAACAAAGGGTCCCATGAAATCAATACCCCACACATCAAAAATTTCCACTTCCAAAATGTTTTGCAATGGTCCTTCATTTCTCCTCGAAATATTCCCCGTTCTTTGGCACTTGTCACATTGAAGAGAAAAAAGATAAGCATCTTTAAAAAGAATGGGCCAGAACAAACCTGATTGAAGGACTTTGGCTGTATTTTTATTCCCGCTGAAGTGTCCGTCATATGGTGATGAATGACAGTGCTGCAGAAAACTATTTACTTCCTCCTATGGAACACACCGTCTCAATAATTGATCAGCACACCGTTTGAACAAGTACAGCTCATCCCAGACATAGTGCTTGATTTCTTTGAAGAACTTTTTCCGTTGCTGAGTTGTCCATTCCGACGGCCATTTTCCTGACACAATGCAGTTGACATAGTCACCATACCAAGGGCATCTTGATGTTTCATAGAAAACAAATGTTCATCTGGAAAAGTTTCTTTGATTGACAGTTCTTTGCCAGCTGTTTCCCCATTCTTAAGCCTCGATAAGTGATCTGCCACCTGGTTTTCTGTCCCTTTCCTGTCTCGAATCTCCACATCAAATTCTTGCAGAAGATGTATCCAACGGATCAATCTGGGTTTGGCATCTTTCTTCGTGATCAGATATTTGATTACTGAATGATCTGTGTAGACCCAGCAGATAAGATCGAAATTTATCAAAAGCGAACACAACTGCAAGCAACTCCTTTTCAGTGGTTGTGTAGTTGAGCTGAGCTTCATTCAGAGTTCTGCTGGAGTAGTAAATGGTATGGAAAATTTTTACTTTGTGTTGTCCCAAAACGCTCATACAGTAAAATCACTAGCATCGCACATCACTTCAAATGGAAGAGTCCAGTCTGGTGCTACTATGATGGGGGCATAAACCAGCTTCTGTTTTAGAATCTCAAAGGCTTCTTGGCATTCTTTGGTGAAGTTGAAAGACACATCCTTTTCCAAAATATTACACAAAGGTTTAGCAATTTTGGAAAAGTCTTTGATAAATCTTTTGTAAAAACCTGCATGTCTGAGGAAGCTCCAAATCCCTTTGACAGATGCTGGTGGAGGTAGTTTTTCAATTGTCTCGATCTTTACTTTATCTACCTCGATTCCTTTTTGTGAGATCCAGTGTCCAAGAACAATGCCTTCCTGCACCATAAAGTGGCATTTCTCCCAATTGAGTACCAGGTTTGTATCTTCACACCTTTGTAACACTTGTTCCATATTTTGCAAACAATGGTCAAAAGAGTCTCCAAATACAGAAAAGTCATCCATGAAAACCTCCATACTCTGCTCCAGCATGTCTGAGAAAATGGCCATCATGAAACGTTGAAATGTGGCAGGGGCATTACATAATCCAAATGGCATCCTGCGGAAAGCAAAAGTACCATAGAGACATGTAAATGTGGTTTTCTCCTGATCTTCTGGGACGATGGCAATCTGATTGTAATATGAATAACCGTCCAGAAAGTAATAGAACTCATGTCCCGCCAATCTGTCTAGCATCTGGTCAATGAATGGCAGCGAAAAATGGTCCTTCCGTGTTGCTTTGTTCAGTTTCCGGTAATCCATGCATACTCTCCATCCAGTCACGGTTCTTGTTGGAATCAGCTCATTCTTTTCATTGGTGAAAACATTAATTCCTCCTTTCTTCGGTACACACTGCATAGGACTCACCCATGTGCTATCTGAGATGGGATAAATGATGCCATCATCCAACCATTTGATGATTTCTTTCTTTACGACCTCCTTCATGATTGGATTGAGTCTCTGTTGATGCTCCACTGTGGGTTTGTACTCATCATTCATCAGGATCTTGTGCATGCAAAATGATGGACTAATCCCTCGAATGCCTGCTATAGTCCAGCCAATGGCTCTCTTGTGCTTTCGAAACACTCTCAAAAACTTTTCTTCTTGTTCCAATGTTAGTGACGAAGAAATAATCACACGTAATTCAGAAGAGTTTCCAAGAAATGCATACCTGAGATGGTTAAGAAGTAACTTTATCTCTAACTGTGGTGGTTCTTCAATCAAAGGCTTGATTCGATCTTTCTTCGGGAGTTCCAGACTTTCCATTGGTGGTGTTACTTTGAAACGAAACGGCTTGTCAAGATAATTGATGCATTCCATGATTTCAGCATCAAGCTCGCTATCAGTCATGTTGGTAATGCAAGCTTCAAGTGTATCTGTGGGATTTGACTCAGTATCCTAAACGATACTATCAACAACATCAACCATGAAGCATTCATCTTCATTTTCATCGCTCGGGAATTTCATCGCTTTGAAAACATTAAAGGTAACTTCTTGGTCCTGTACTTTCATGGTTAGTTCTCCTTTTTATACATCAATCACAGTTTTACCTGTAGCCAATAAGGGTCTCCCAAGAATGATAGGTACTTCTTTGTCATCTTTCATGTCAATTATAATGAAATCAGCTGGAAGAATCAGTTTGTCGAATTTGACAACACCCCTCGAAAATGCGAGTGTTCAATCAACAAGTTGCAAAGAGACTGAAGTTGGCATTGCTTCTCCAATTTGCAGTTTTCTGTAAATAGAAAAAGGCATCAAGTTAACACTAGCACCTAAATCACATAAAGCCTTACCGATATAATGTTCTCCAATAGTGCATGGGACTGTGAAACTGCCAGGATCTTTTAACTTCAGAGGAAGTTTCTTCTGAATGATGGCGCTACATTCTTCTGTCAAAGTTACTGTCTCGTAGTCTCCCAATCTTCGTTTTCGTGATAGAATGTTTTTTATTAATTTGACATAGCTAGGCATTTCTTCCAAGGCTTCTACAAATGGGATGTTGATGTGCAGCTTTTTGAATACCTCCAAGAAATGAGCAAATTGCTTATCTAGTTTGGTTTTCTGAAGACGCTGAGGAAAATATGGAGGTGGAGTGATATGTTCTGGTTCTTTTTCCTTTGCTTCTTTTTCCTCTATCTGTTGCTCTGCTTCTTTTGGAACTTCTTCAATTGTTTCCTTGATTCCAACATCTTTATTGATTTCAGTACCGCTTTTCAAAGTAATAGCTTGACATTATTCATTCCCTCGGTTTCTTGGATTTGGTTCTGTGTTGCTGGGAAGATTTCCTGGTGGTCTATAGCTCTGAGCATTGGCCAGTTGTCCAATTTGATTCTCCAGTGCTTTGATGGAAGCAGATTGACTTTGAAACATAACATCATATGCTGCTTGTTGCTTTTTGAACATCTCTGCAATCTATTCTTTCATCTTTGGTTCTTTCTAGGTTCATGGCCTTTATTCTGTTGCTAGAATCCAGGTGGTGGATAGATCTGTTGTTGGAATCCTGGTCGATTGTTCTTTTGCCCAGAATTGTTGCTCCATGAAAAGTTGGGATGATTCCTCCACCCTGGGTTGTAGGTGTTGGAATATGGATTGTTCCCCTGCCTGTTGAAATTGTTGACATAATTCACCGTCTCTTCAGGTTGAGTTGGCTGTGGTGCTCCTCCATATGTTGAACTAGTGGCTCCAATAGTACTTTGGGTGCTGAGAGTCTCCATGAATTTGCATATCTGATCTAGCTTGGCACTGACTGTTGTGTTTGCTCCAACTTCATAAATTCCGGCAATTCTCTCGATCATGCTTCTTTATGTTGGCCACAAGGCATTGTTGTTGGCCATTTCTTCAATTAGGTCACAGGCTTGATCTTCTCATTTTGCCATTAGTGCTCCTCCAACAGCAGTATCAATTGTCGTTTTCATCAGTCCAGAAAGTACATTATAGAAAGTTTGGACTTGAAGCCATCTTGGAATCTCATGATGAGGACATTTTCGGAGCAAATCTTTGTATCATTCCAAGCTTCATAGAGAGTCTATGAGTCAAGTTGTACAAAAGATGTGATGTCATTCCTCAGTTTTGCTGTTCTGGCTGGTGGAAAGTACTTTGCAAAGAATTTGGTGGCTAGATTGTTCCATGTTGTGATGGAACCCGCTGGTAGTGAATGTAGTCAAGCATTAGCTCTGTCTTTCAAGGAATAAGGAAAAACCATCAGTCTCATTGCTTCTTCAGCTCCTCGGTTGTAATTGAAAGTGCCACAAACTTCCAGGAAGTTGCTGATGTGGGCATTGGGATCTTCAGTTGCATTCCCCCCAAACTAAACTGACTGCTGAATCATCTGGATGCATGTTTTGATGTCACATGCATTTGCTGGTAAGAGAGGAAGTACAATACAGGAAATAAAGCCGTCAACCACCGGAATGGTTCTATCTCGAATGAGAATTGGTGGTGCAACCTCCAAAGGTTCAGGTTCCATATTAACAATTACTTCTTGGCCTTCTCGTATTTCCCTTCTCAACTGTCTGATTGTTCTTTCAATTTCTGGGTCAAGCAGTCGGATATCAAAGCTTTTGGTTCGTCTCATAAGTGTCAGAGAACCTGAAATAAGTGAAAACAAAAAACAATAAGTAAGAAGAAAAATTAGACACAAGTAACATATCTAACCCCTAAACTAATAGTATAGGATAACTAAGTCCCCGGCAACGGCGCCAAAAACTTGACTAGTGCTTACACACGCGTATAACGCAAGCGCACGTATCGTTTAAGTAGTATAAAAAATATCGATCCCACGAGGACTTAATACCTAATCTATCAATTTTAATGAGGTCAAATTATTACCGGTATCTAATGGTTTGTTTGATTTGATTGGGATGTTGACTTAAAAATTAAATTTAAAACAAGTAAATAAAATTGCGGTTAAGTAAATTTAAGAATTTCCAAATTTATAAAACTATCTAGAGTTATGAATCCTTCCAATATTATTTAAAGATGAAGTGATTATCTTATAGTTGGGTAATATATTAATTTATTAACTTGGAACACTAAATTATGTAAAAGCCTCTTCCGATGGTCAATTACAAATACCCAGTATAACTCAATTGAACCATATGTTTATGTCAACCAAATTACCTGGATTCATTAAGTTTAAGTTCTAATTATGGCTACCCCCGCCCGACAGGTATATTCATATCATGTAAGGAAATCTATTAAAGGGTTATATATCCTTAAGGAAGATCGTGGGCTACTGAGTCTAAAGTCTTAAACCTAAAATCATTTTTTCCAAGTTCATTTTAAGTTTACCTAATCAATTTTATTAATGGCCAGTTAATAAAAAACATTAAGATTAAAACTCAATAAATAAATCTTTATATTACCCAAACTATAATTTAACCCCTTATAAACCCGTGATATTGAAATTCATCACAACCCTAGATATCTAACTTAGTTACTATTCATTACTAGGGCTAGTAAAATAAAAGACATAAAGTAAAAATACTGAAAAGTAAATGCGATAAAGTAAAGGCGGAAAATTAATTACAATTAAATAAAATGCTAAGGTAAAAGAAATTACTTATATTAATTACTATTTAGATATCTCCCATAATATAATATATAAACTTGTGATAATTACCAACCAGCCATATAGGCGGTAACCTGATTAAGTCAAATTAAGTCCAACCAGCCATAAATGCGGAACTAAAGTAAACCAGCCATAAAGGCGGAACCAAAATAAACCTGCCATATAGGTGGTAAGGAAATTTAATTACCAACCGACCAATCTGGCGGTATCCTTGTTTAGTCAGGTTTAATCAGTTTAAATTGATTTACCAACCGACCAATATAGCAGTATTCCTTTTAAGTCAAATTTTAAATAGTGAATATATTATAATTACAGGAGATTAATCTAACTAGCAATAGTAAAAGAATTAACTTTCACCTTAGCAGGGGGAAGTTACCTCATCATGGTTGAATAGTAAACTGTAAAAGTAAAAAGTAAAAATAAATTACTATTACTATTATAAAAGTAAAATTAATATTACTATTACATAACATAATTACTATTACAAAACTGTAAATAAAAGAAACTAGGTAAAAAACTCCATATTTACATCAGAGAATTCAGAGAGGAAGGTACATCTGAAATCAGAAAACTGAGCTGAATTTATAGACCCCGGTAGGCCTTGGGCGTCGTGACGCCAAAGCCTTTGGCGTCGCGATGCCGGTACATTTTGACGTGGCATGCTGTGAGCTCGACACGTGGCAAGGCGGCTGGCAATATCAATGATTAAGCTGACGTGGCGACACGTGGCGAAAGCGATTATCGGCACCATAGGATTGCGACATGTGGCATGCTGTGATTGGCTGATGATGACGTGGCACTTTGACTTGGTCAACGACTGACGTGGATGATGACGTGGCGTGACACGTGCCAAAGTTGACTCGTTGACCTGCTGACGTGGTGACACGTAGGATGACACATGACACACGTGGCGATGGCGATTGTCGGCACCGTAGGATGATGACATGTGGCACGGCGCACGTTAGCAGATTGACTGTGATGGTGACACGTGGCAAAGGCATGTTAGCAAAGTCAAACTTCTCAGATTCTGACTTGTTGACCCGACGCACGTTAGTAGGACTCGGCGCATATTAGGCGTCGCGGCTTTAGTGTCGTGACACTGAAAATTACCAAAATGCCTTTTTGTCCGTTTTTCACTCTTTTGTCCCAAAATCACCTCCAGAATGTCCAGAAACTTTATTTATCTACAAAATAACACAAAACACATCAAAATATTCCCAAAACTCAAGAAACTATACAAAATATTAGGTTAAATGAGTGGGAAATAGTGATAGATTTACCACTCATCAGAGAGCATAAACGAAACAGTATGAACTGCATAGCACAAGTCAGAAGTATAGTCAGGCATGTTCATAGCTAGTAATGGGATTAGGCAAGTATGAACTGCATAACACAAGTCAGAAGTATGCAAGCACGTTGTAGGTAGCTCACGTAGCTTATGTGTAGTAATCATGCATGGTTTTAGCGGATATATCCACCTCGGTTTTGTGTTGGCTTTAGCCACGAGTTTGGGGTGATCTGACACAGTTGACAATCTTTGTTGGTATATGTGGGTATTTCAAAAAACTACATTTTACAGATCGCAAATAATAAAATGAAGTTTAAAGGTTTTTGGATAGATAACCATTTACGCATAAGTGTTATGTATATGTATTATTTCCCAAATTATTCATACTTTTATATTACGTATTTGGTTACTTACCGAGTTCTATAACTAACACCACCTCAGTTTGCTAGTTTTTACAGGTTGGCAACCAAATCGGGCAACCAAATCGGTCAACCATCAAGCATTGGATGTTTATGCTCGAGATAAGGGATAACCCAAGTTGCAGTCACCTTCTCTAGATTCATGGGAAATGTCATAGAATCTCGGGATTTATGATGATTATGTTTTATGTCAGGCTGTGAATACTGTTTTGTATATATGTAATTAAAAGTTTTAATTTGTACATGTAATTATGGGCACAAGCTCTTGAGTATTGTTGTTGATGTTATGTCTTGTGTGAAACATGGGTCCTTTTTATTTATCTGATGTCCTTTACAGGTCGCTTTGATGTTGGACTGTGTTCTAGGATTGTGTAACATCTCGCTTAGGTCAGGATGCTACCGGTAGGAGACAGACTAATCATGCCTCCATAAGCCTCTGACTTTAACGAAAATTCGGCATGACCTCTGCTAAAAGTCATGCAACCTGGATCAAAGTCCAGCACCTCAAACATCCTATAGGGCCCAACACATAATAATTACTAAAAAAATGAACTCAAAACACAATACAACTGGGCTCCGTGCCCGAAAGTACGTACAAACAAAAATCTTTTACAAATACTCTTATACAACTTAATCATCGACAATTAAGCTTATACAATTTGATTCTGTTACTCCCATGACCTGGTGACTGGCTAACTGCAACGCTGCTATCCAGCTCCTCAAGCTTCAAAGACTGTGGTCGCCTGATCGGATCACAACCTGCAAAACTTAAACACTACTTGTCCTTTGCTAATCTAGTTCGGCATTTATTATAATTATCTTCTTTTTATATTATTGAAATATCATCAAATTGGATTTATAAATTATTCTATATTTCAAACATTCATCTAACTATTATCATACTCTAATATTCACGGAAAGTTCCTTCTATGAAATCATACAACTCATTCAGACATTCATAAATACATAAAAACATAGTAATGCTATCATGCACTAATATCAACTATATGCATCTCAAATGATTACTAGAATATATGATTTATAAGCATAATTCATAATCTATATAAACATCACTATACCTATAAGATCTATATCTAACTATAAACCTACCTATATATATTCTTATAATGAACACATCCTTTTATATCGACTAATACATCTATAGACACAGCTAGAAGTAATAGATAACCATGTAAGCTCTTATGATGTTGGTAGTCTGAAATCTATCAAAAACCGTTTTGAAAATTCATTTAAGAAACCCTTTTTCTGTAAACAAAATCAATTTCAAAATTCATTATCATAAAACCATACCGATCATCCAGCATAACTCACTGGACAAAATATAAACGAGCGTCCAATGCCCGAATCACACGCACAGATCGGATAATGAACGAATCGATCCCCTGCCGATAGAAGGTTGGGTCGTACCATTTCTAATGGCTTAGACCCTAACGATCACCCCGACGGAAACATATGATGAGTCATGAAAACATAATTGCATATACCGATCGTTGGGGCGGAAACATAGCAATGATCGATCATCTCAGCGAAAACACATAAAAAAAAATAAAACGATCGCTGAAACGGAAACATATATATATAAAAAAAAACATCATATCATTTAATATTAAAAGTAATATCAAAATACATTAAATCAATATGCAGTTCTTTTGAAATCATTTTCCCCCCAAAACATAAATATGTGACATTCAAAATAAATTTTTGGATACATGATTTTCAAACTACATACTGATCGTCCACTGCTCGGTCGTGCGCAAAGACTTGACAGTGTACGGATCATGTCGACAGGGTAGTGGGCCAGCGATTTTTCGATGGTCTGGACCCATAACAAGCGCCCTGGTGGCCAACCCGGAACAAAATATAACTGATCACCACGGAGGGTCAAAAACGTCAAACATCAATCTCCGTGGCGGAAATAATTTCTTTATCTTTTGTAAACATAATAAAATCTTTGGAAACCAGAAATCAAATACCAAGTTATCAAAATATATTTCAAAATATTTCACGATTCAGACTATCAACATCATAGCGCTTCTTATATCTCGAGATATATGGACTTCATATTACTATACACATTCCTACATGACTACATACTTTATTCTTGTCACATTCTGAAACATTTCATTTATATAATACATATATTTCATACTTATATACATATAACATAGCATGCTTTCTATAAACGCTTTATATATGCTAGCACATTCAACTTCCTCATATCATCCCCGCATAATTCCATCCCAACCCTTGATGGTTGGGCCTAATATTCTATACATGATCCGTATCACAATTAACTATTCAAGCATAGTTATTATCTATAACGCACAATCTTGAAATATTATCATGGACGTAAACTAAAAAGCATGCAAGTATCCTGAACTAAAATATACATGATTGAAAATAAGTTATACATAACATAAACCAAGGAACAAACTAACACATGAACTAGTTTTTTAGCTATGTCATGAATCTGAAATCATGTCATATTTACTAATTACACATTAAAATACATAGTATACCAATTGACTTAAGTCTTGCATCATAACTTACAACCAAAAGACACATTAGAATCACAAATATAGAGTGCATATGCAGCTTGAAAACTTAATACATACATGAAATTCAAACTTATTTCTATAGTTCACCTTAATTATTTAGTATTCCAAGGTCATGATTCGCACTTTGAAACTAAAAAATATCCCTTTAAAAGACAATCAACTTGAATTTAAGTATAGACCATACTTTTTTTTTTTTATTTCCTTTATTGCTTCTTTTAAAATTATACTATTATAGTTACATCTGCTTCCTTCTCCAATTTACATGACAAAGGTAATCAGAAAGTAACGATGAGATGTGTCAAAAAGACCAAGGAATAAATAAAAAAACTAATAAACTCATATAGTCACACAATTCGAAACCAGAAAAGCAGAAACATGGAGCAAACAAAAATATGACTTAAATGTCATATGACTGCCTCCACGTATCACACAATGCTACTGAAATTTTCACATAAAAGAAGCATGCTAGAAATCAATAATAAAAAAATAGTGAAAGCGAACAGCATCTCCGGGTAACAGAAGATTGCCTCAAAGCACCACCACATAAGACAACGGTAGGGTTAAGCTAATAACAACTATATTATAGGTGATTCAGGACACATAATGTATCAAAACGTAAAAAGATTACAAGTAATCTTTAATTTTACATTTCTATTTTAAATAAAAAGCAAGCCTTAAAAAAAAAACATAACAGAACAAAAGATAACATACTGTAATAAAAATATCATACTGTGATGGGACGAGTGGAGAATAAACCATATTTGGTTCCATGATCTCACCAATTTGCTGCCTCTATTACTCTCTATCTTCACTTTTATTAACTTCATAACCGCCCAAACTATTAATCCCATTTCAAATTTCATACACATAGAGCTAGGCAATTTCCCCAATTTATTTTCTAGGGTTCTGCCAGATTTCCCCAATTCTATTTTTCTTTGTTCATCAAAAGTTCCTTCTATAATCATATTATATATTAACCCTAGATTACTTTTAATACTTCCTAACTGTTAGGGTTGGTGCTCAGAGTGCCAATCCGGATCGTATTTACGTCCGATTCATAAATACGAGCAATTTTATTTTCCATAAATATTACTTATTTAATGGTAACACATTTGTCTTTTATACACATATTCGGTCTAATTACGATTAGATATCTGATTCAGATTAGACCGAAATTAAATCCGGTTTAGTGATATGTGTCTATTAGACAAAAATCCTAGGATTTTCAATATAGTTCGCAGTTACAACGTAGTATGTAATTGACATTGGGAAGCGCACTATAAGATGTATATCCTTCAATAAAGTTCCTGGTCAAGATTTACTAACACGGGTCGGTTAGTAAAATCTGTTGAGACCAGTACATGTATATATCGTGACTTGGTCCGATAGTTTATCCCAGTGAACCATGATTCTCGGGAGACTTGTATAGACATGTAGGTGTTTATTTGATAAGACACTGAACGACTCACTGAAGGTTTCCTAATAGATGGTACACCAACGTCAATAGGAACTTTCTCGAGTTGAGCGAGCATAGTGGTCCTTTGACTTGAGATACCACAGTGGGATATATGAGTTATCCTCCACACTTTGATGTCAGTCACGTCACCGATCTATTTATATCAGACATCCGCCTGCTCGTTGGGTGTGCACTGATGCTTATAATATCCAGTGCGTATCAAGATAGGATCCGTCAGTCCTATGTACAGGGCATAGGCATCCTCACGTGTTTATGATCTAGTAAATCCATGGCCGTGGTATAACGTCGGAAATCAGTTCCGAGTGTTATTTCGTGATCATAAATTGAAAGTCGACTATATTATACCGAACGGATTTGACATTCTCATCTATATCACAGGTATAATACGGATAGCCTGTGATAGAGGGATTATACGTATGTTATGACCTTGACTTGTATAGTTTAGCTAGATTATCCGTGGTCGTCATAATTCATGAGTGGGTGAATTATGGACACGAAATTGGATTTCGTGACGGATAAACCTAAACTTAGAGAGTCCCACAATATGAAGTGTACTCGTTGAGCACTTGAGCAACTTGATATGAATAATATAGATTATTCATAATACTTCACCGGATTAAATAAGTTCATTCGGATCGTTTAATCGATTAAATGATAACACATGCATTAGGAGATTCTGTCCGCTAATAATTATTGTATATTTATATTTGATACATAATACGATTAGATACACATTAATTATCCGTCAAATGAGATTTTGACACATGCATAAATATATATGTATTTATTATTTGATGTAAATAAAAATTCATATGTGGTTGTTAATTAATTATTTAGTTATTTAATTGTTAAATAATTAAATAATTAAAAGTTTTAATCTTTATCATTTTATCATTAAATGAATGATATTTGGTGAGATTTAATAAGAACATTTGGCATGTAATAATTATAATTTCTATGTATGAAAATTTGATTTGTTTATATAAAGTATATATATGTGAATTTATTTGATAAATTTTGAAAATGACCAAAATGCCCTTGACCCCTAATTTCGTTTTTTATATAAAGGAGAGAGATAAAATTGTTTTGATCATCTTCTTCACCAAGCCATGGCCAAAAACTTCACTAAAAAAATGGGTTTAAAGAATCTATGAAGATTTGAAGAAAAATCAAGAAAAAGTTTGGGTTTTTCATGAGATTAAAAGGTAATCTACTTAACCCTAAGCTTAGAAATTTGATTTCATGTTTCTTGATGATTTAGAAAGGTTCTAGGGTTACTTCAAATCTGAAAAATTAGGGCTTTAGGTTGTGGATGATGGATTGGAAACATATTGGCATGTGTGAAGTATATTTAGAAGTAATAAGTGTAATTAGTTTCCAAATTTATCAATTATTGAATAGTTGCTATTCTAGAGTGTTGAGACCACTATTATGGCACCTAGAATTATTCTTGAGTGCTTCATGTGTAGTGACTTTGATTGGTGTTTGATTAATTGGATTAATCTTGAAAGAATTGGATTTAAGCATGAAAAATGGTAAAATTTGGCTTGCTGACCAGATCTCTGCCTAAACTGGAAATTATGGGATGATTTTGATGTGTTTTGAATGTAATGGATGTGTTTTGGGAGTTGGCACAATTTCCGGAATGTGATTTGGAGTTGAAATAATCAAAAACGGCCAAAAACGGCGTTACCGGGTGGATTTTGAGACAACCGGGTAACGGCTGTGAAAACAACGATTTCGTCACTGTTTGGGCAGCCCATGAACTGTCCCAAAACTATTGGAACTGACCTGGGTAGTTTTCATAAGGTTCGGGTAGTCGGTTCAGTCTAAAAACGCATTTTAGGCAACTTTGCGGAAAAACAGTTTTCGTGAAAGTTTCGCGACGTTTCAACAATAATTATGTTGATATTTGATATTGAATAAATAGGTTTAGGTGAAATATGAATAAATTACTCATATTAGATATTGAATAATTTATTTGGAATTTTTTGAAAAAGTTTTAAAATACTATTTCGCCCGAACCCGCGCTTCCGCCGCGCCCCAATCCCAAAAACCCGAACAAAAATGGTATCAGAGCAGGTCTGATGCTTCATCCATTACATTAATCATGCTTGATCTATGATATATAATCCAATTTGATGTTCACACATGCTTAGAATCTAGATTTGTTTCTTTACTTTTCGGTTATACGCTAATGGAAAATGTAACGAAGTTTAATGTTAAATTTGTGTTGTATTTTCTAAGGTAGAATTGAAATGTTTAGAAAATAATTTAGATTAAAATTCTGCATTGAATGTGGAGTATAGCTTCCGTAGGATAATCCCCGCTTTTTAAAATGGCTGTTAAGTAACGTGTATTGGATACATGTTTCTTGGTCCGCCTTGTCAGTACGGATGCAAATGATTACCTGATGCTATAGCTGTATCGTGCCAAAGCTGTGCAGTTATGGTTGATGGTAGTTCGCTTGCGCCGGTAGAACTTATATGATAAGAGACAAATTCAAGTGAAAGTGGAAATCCAGAACGTGCCAAAGCTGTCAGGACTAAATCGGTAGCTTGATTTTGATATTGACAAGTGTAGCCTTGATACGCCTCCCTGTGAACGTGCCAAAGCTGTCACAGCGAGAAACGATCAGGACCAAAACCAAGAGTCACTGGTGAGTGATTGACAAAGAGTTGTCTACCTAATGAATATACGTAGGCGAGAACGTGTCAAAGTTGTGAGTCGAAATATATTCATGGGATCCTACTCTCACTATGGAATTCGATTTAATTATTGAATTCCCGTTGTCCGTTAGGGATTACGGTATTACGTAAAGTAATGGGAGACACACTGCTGGGTTAAAATTCCATAACCTAAGTGGTGTGTAATATTATTGAATTTTCTGCTTCGTTTTCCTTTTATTCTATATTGCTTTTAAAATTTTGCTTCTAATCCACTGTATGTCTATTATTTGAATAGGTTTTCTGACTTTACTTATGGTTGCGTAGTTCTAGAATAGGTTCTAGAAAGACAACAGA
>SKCR01024283.1:0-138328 GCA_019454045.1 Zanthoxylum bungeanum
TGCATAAGTGTCTTCCGATGGTCAGATACAAACTCCCAAAGTAACCCAATTAACTATATTCCTATGTTAACCAAGTTACTATGAATTCATTAAGATTAAGTTCCAATTGTGGCTACCCCCGCCTGACAGGTATATGTCTATCCTGTAGGGAAATATACCTAAGGGACATCTGCCCTAAAGTGAGATCGTGAGCTATTGAATCTAAGGCTGAAATCTAAAATCCCTTTTCCAAGTTCATTTTAAGTTTACCACAACAATCTTATTGGTGATCAGGCAACAAGAAATATTAAGCTTAAGATTCAATAAACAAGCCTAAAGTATTACCCAATATATAATTAAATCAATTATTAAACTCATAAATATTGTGTTTCATCACTTTCCTAGATTAAAAATAAAATGCTAGGATTATGGGATCCACCTTTACTATTTCTAATTTAGAAATCTCCCTTATTAAAATATATATATTTGCATTATATTACCAATCGACCATATAGGCGATATCCCGATTAAGTCAGATTTTTAATTAATTTCAACCGACCATAAAGGCGATATCCAATTACGTCAGGTTAAAATTAATTTAATTAAGTCCAACCGACCATAAAGGCGGTATCCAATTAAGTCAGATTTTAAGATAATTTATATATTATAATTTAATGGAGATTAATCTAAACTATCATAATAAAGGTTTCACCCTTCCCTCAGCAAAAATTAACTACAAAGCATAAAAGAAATATAAAGTAAAAATAAAAATACATAATAAAAATGCTAAAAATAAATACAAACAAGATACAATCCTTAGATCCTTATTAAGAACCTTAAGGAAATTATGAATTTGAAAAATGAAATCAGCTTCAATTTATAGGAAACATTTGATCATTGCGTGTCGCGACGCGCCGCTGATTCTGGACACGTGTACGCGGCTTTGACGAGATGATGAAACATGGCTATCGGTAGAATTATTGGCTCGGTGTCGCGACGCGTGAAGGCTTGCGCGTCGCGACTCTGACATCATGCTGACGCAAGGAATGACGCGTGTCGGCAGAGTGAAATATTATGATGACGTCATGATGATGTAGGTGCTGATGTGGCGATGACGAGTGTCAATAGTACAGTAACCGCGACGCGTCTCAAAGACGAGTGTGCGCGCGTCGCGAGGCGTGAAATTATAATTTTACCCTTTTGTCCGTTTTTCGTTGTTTTGGCCTTGATTTGATTCCATTGATTCCCAAAACTTTATTTATCTGCAAAACACACAAAAGCATATAAAAAAATTCATAAAACCCGAGAAACCATACAAAATATTAGGTAAAAGTGGCAGTAAATAATGATATATTTTTCGCTCATCACACCCCCAAACCTAACATTTTGCTAATCCTCGAGAAAAATAACATAATAAAATAAAATAAATAACTAAAACTAAATTAAACTAAACCACTTTTGTATGGATCACAGTTGCATTTAGCCTATGCAACAAGCCTTTAAACCACTAGGTGTCCCTAGTGGACGAGTTGTAATGTCGTGAGGGCTTATAGTGACGATACCCATAAACGTCAATCAAATGCACACAAAAGCAAAAACAAAAGAAAAGAAAAGAAAAGAAAGAACTAAAATAAACAAAAATAATAGCTATACAATGTCCTCAGAGAATCTCTAGCATTAAGGTTAAATGAACCTTCAAAATGCATACTACAACTAAAATCCTTTCCTTTGAACAAAGTATCTAAATCAGACTCTGAGTGTGTGTGTGAATAGCTCTGCAAATAACTTTGATTCTAAGTTATTAACTAGGTGAGTTTGTCTCAATTTTCAGTAGTCAATGGGTCAAACCAACCTGACTATCTAAAATTATTCTGTCTACTATAATATGTGCAAAGTGAGGTAAGTGATTTGTATGGGGTGTATCTTCACCTCTTAAATTTCTTAATGCTTCCATCACCCAATAGTGATCCATTTCAACCATCTAAAAAATAAAAGAAAAATAAAAAATAAGAATAAAAGTAAAGAAAATTAGATGCAAGTAAAATAGATAGCTTCAAAATTAATAACGCAAGAAAAATAAGTCCCCGGCAACGGTGCCAATAACTTGATCGGTGATAAACACGCACGTAATGCAAGCGTACGTATTGCTCAAGTAGTATAAAAATATCGATCCCACGAGGACTTAATTTCTACTGTTATCATTAATTATTGATACTATTTATTTACAAGTATCTAATTAGGATGAGATTAGAATGATTGATGATTGGTTGGTTGAATGTGGATTTGCTAAATAAATAAATAAAAATAAAATAAAGGTAATTAATAATAAATAAAACAAACATATAGGGTTGTGATTCCACACATTATTATTCTAATGATGAATTGATTCTCCTATACATGTGTAATAAATTAGTCTGTTAACCTGGAACACGAAGATATGCATAAGCCTCTTCCGATGGTCAACTGCAAACACCCAAAGTAACTCAATTAACTATATTCATATGTTAACCAAGTTACTCTGAATTCATTAAGATTATGTTCCAATTTCGGCTACCCCCGCCCGACAGGTATATGTCTATCATGTAAGGAAATCTATCTAAGGGACATCTGCCCTAAAGTGAGATCGTGAGCTATTGAATCTAAGGCTGGAACCTAAAATCCATTTTCCAAGTTCATTTTAAGTTTACCACAATAATCTTATGGTGATCAGGCAACAAGAAGTATTAAGCTTAAGATTCAATAAACAAGCATAAAGTATTATCCATTATATAATTAAATCAATTATTAAACTCATAAATATTGTGCTTTATCACTTCCCTAGATTAAAAATAAAATGTTGTGGTTAGGGGATCCACCTTTACTATTTCTAATTTAGAAATCTCCTTTATTAAAATATATATAAATTTATATTATATTACCAACCGACCATATATGTGGTATCCTGATTAAGGCATATTTTTAATTAATTCCAATCGACCATAAAGGCGGTATCCAATTATGTCAGGTTAAAATTAATTTAATTAAGTCCAACCGACCAAAAAGACGGTATCCAATTAAGTCAGGTTTTAAGATAATTTATATATTATAATTTAAGGGAGATTATTCTAAACTATCATAAAAAGGTTTCACCCTTCCCCCAGCAAAAATTAACTACAAAGCATAAAAGAAATATAAAGTAAAAATAAAAATATATAATAAAAATGTTAAAAATAAATACAAACAAGATACAATCATTAGATCCTTATTAAGAATCTTAAGGAAAGTATGAATTTGGAAAATGAAATCAGCTTCAATTTATGGGCAAAATTCGTCATTGCGCGTCGCGACGCGTGAAGCTTACACGTCGCGACGTGCCATTGATTCTGGACACGTGTACGCGACTTTGACGAGATGATGACACGTGGTTGTCGGTAGAATTATTGGCTCGGCATCGCGATGCGTGAAGGCTTCTTTGTCGCGACGCTGACGGCATGCTGACGCAAGGAATGACGCGTGTCGACAGAGTGAATTATTATGCTGACGTCATGATGACGTAGGTACTGATGTGGCGCTGACGAGTGTCGGCAGCACAATAACTACATCGCGTCAGGATGCCGAGTGTGTGCGCGTCGCGATGCGTGAAATTACAATTTTGCCTTTTGGTTCATTTTTCGCTGTTTTGGCCCTGATTTGATTCCATTGATTCCCAAAACTTTATTTATCTGCAAAACTCACAAAAACATATCAAAACATTCATAAAACCTGAGAAACCATACAAAATATTAGGTAAAAGGGGCGGTAAATAGTGATATATTTTCCGCTCATCACACCCCCAAACCTTACATTTTGCTAGTCCTCGTGCAAAACAACATAATAAAATAAAATAAAATAGATAACTGAAACTAAAATAAACTAAGCCACTTTCTTAGAGATCACAATTTCATTTAGCGTATGCAACAAGCCTTTAAATCCTTAGGTGTCCCTAATGGACGAGTTGTAGTCTCGTGAGGGCTTACAGTGACGATACCCACAAACGTCAATAAAATGCACATTTATGAACACTAAAAAGTGCATATTTATTACACGACAAGTTAATTATTTTACACTTATAGTTTCACTAATCTCTCTAAATTGGCACATTTATGAAATATTATTTTATGTCATGCTTTAAGTATTTTTACTGTGTTATTTTATGTTATTTGTCAGGTAAAATACTGCTCGGAAGCTCGACAGGACAAACCAGATTGAAAAGGGCAAAAATCAGAAATCAACATCTGTGTCGCGACATAGAATTTACGGCGCGTCGCGACGCACCTTCCTTCAACACGTGTCCCCATCATATCACTCATCGCGTTGCGACGCGTGGAGCCTGCAGCATATCGCGACGCGCCTAATGAAACAAAGACATCGCCGACTCACCACCACGTGTCCCCAACGTGGATTCACCATTCTCTGACACGTGTCCCAACATGCACGCGCGTCGGGACGCAAGAAGAAAATGGGTGTCGCGACGCGTGACCAAAATCGCCTATAAATATGAGCGTCCGACATCATAAATTTTCATACTTTCTTTCCTGATTCCTCTGTAAATCTTGGAGAGAGAGTGTCTTGTTTGTTTATTTACTTAAAGCTTTTTGTAATGTATTTTTCTTTCAATAATAAAAGTACAAGTATATTTTATTATAAATTGAGTAGCTGATTTCTTTTATGCTACAGAAAAATCACACCATATAGACATACCTTGTTTTAATTTTTCTTGGTTACATGAAATAGAAAAATCAACTTAAAAAGTGTTTACTGTTCATTAAAGAATTTTTCAAACCACCCCATATAGAGATGCTCTCATAAAGCTTCACGAGAATATAATTCAAGACATTGAGAAAAATGAACGAGAAATTCAATTGAGATCAGAATTAACAAGGGTTAGAGGACGTTTTTATATCTAAATCACTACATCTGTATTTCTTTTATTTTTTTTTCTTTTCATTTTGTTATTTTATTTTATTAGTTTTTAAGTTTTGTACTTGCAATTTCATATTTTTGCATATAGTTTGTCTTTAAGTTGCATGAAATACCGGTCTCGAACCCTAGCGGCAGATTAAAAAGAGAGTCATCATCACATTCATTGTTTGTCAGAATGGCTGAAAACCAAATTGAAAGGAAGAAAATGAGTCTCAACATGGAGATCCTAATCACCCTAGGACACTCAGACAATTCATGAATCCCATTAGGTCAGGATCACCATCTTGCATTATTTTTCCACCAGAAGCAATACGTTTCAATTTTAAGTCGAGTGTCATCAATCTATTACCCACATTCCACGGTCTAGAATTAGAAAACCTTTATCAGCACCTAAGAGAGTTCGAAGAATTATGTAACACTTGCACAAACCAAAATTGTAGCATGAATATAATTCGGTTAGCATGAATATAATTCGGTTAAAGTTTTTTCCCTTTTCTTTAAATGATAAAGCTAAAATTTGGCTACAAAACCTTAGGTCAGGATCTATTAGAACATGAGATAATTTACAAGAGAAGTTTCTTAAAAAATTCTTTCCTCCTCACACGAGAAATTACTTTAAGAAAAGAATTACAACATTCACACAAGAGTCGGGGGAAACACTTTACCAATGTTGGGAGAGGTATAAAGAGATGTTAAATATTTGCCCACATCACGGGTTTGAAAATGGAGGTTAGTTTCCCAATTCTACGAGGGTTTAACACCCCAAGGTAGACAAGTAGTGGAGATGATGTGTAATGGTGAGTTCAGTGACAAAGATACCGAAGATGCACTAGATACCTAGAGCACATAGTAGAGAATACACAACAATGGGATACAATTGGTACATATGAGTCATCTGTTAAACCACAACCATCCGGTAGAGGTATGTTTAACCTTAGGGAAGACCATGACCTTGCTGCCAAGTACGCATTTCAGTCAAAAAAAATTGAGGCTTTAGAAACAAGGAAGAGTGATCATGTCCAGTCAGTTCAGGAAGTCATATGTCAAATTTGTAGTTCAAATGAACATGTCATAGAAGTTTGCCCGTCCTTACCAGCCTTGAAAGAATGTCTCCATGACCAAGTCAGTTCCATAAACACATTCAATAGACCAAATCCAAATCCATATTCACATACCTATAATTTTGGTTGGAGAAACCATCCAAACTTCAATTTGAGGAATGATAACAAAGCACAACCTTCACACCAACCTCCCCAGTTTCACCAGAATTTCCGAAATTCCCATAATTATGCACCATATGTCCCACCACCTAGGAAAACCATTGAAGATAACTTGAGTGCATTCATGGAAAAACAAGAAACCATCAATACCCAAAATGCACAAATAATGAATGATTTGAAAGAAACTTTTGATAAAATCACATCTGCTTTGGCCATTAAAGAGAAAGGTAAGTTTCCTGCACAACCTCAGTCAAATCCCAAAAGTCATCAAAACCCTCATGAGGGTAGTTCTGGAAATCAACACTTAGACCAAGTCAAATCTGTTATTACTCTTCGCAGTGGTAAGAACATCCACAAACCTATTCTTGAACCTCGCAAAACTGAGAATAAATCAGAATCAGAGGGTAAGGAAGGGGTTGATGAGCCATTACCCGTCGTCGATAATAACAGTTTTTCTCATGCACCTTCATTTCCTCAGGCATTAAAAATAAAGAAATTGAACCATTCCCCAGAAATTTATGAAATATTCAAACAGGTAAAGGTCAATATCCATTTGTTAGATGCCATCCAACAGATACCATCTTATGCCAAATTTCTAAAAGAACTATGCACCGTCAAAAGAAAACACCATGTAAGAAAGAAAGCTTTTCTAGCTGAACAGGTAAGTTCCATTCTCTCAACCAATAATGCATTAAAATACAAAGGCCTTGTTTGTCCAACTATTTCTTGTATTATTGGAAATCAAAACATTGAACATGTTTTGCTTGATCTTGGAGCTAATGTAAATTTACTGCCATTTTTGGTTTACCAACAACTTAATATCGGTGAGATGAAACCAACTTCAACTACCCTTTTACTTGTCGATAGATCAGTTAAGGTACCAAAAGGAATTATGGAAGATGTATTATTACAAATCGATAAATTCGTATATCATGTGGATTTTATTATTTTAGAAACACAACCTGTGGCAGACAGTTATAAGCCAATCTTTGTAATACTTGGTCGCTCATTTTTAACGAAAGCTAACGCTTTAATTAATTACATGAATTGAATCATGAATCTTTCTTTTGGCAACATGACATTAGAGCTAAATATTTTTAACATGTGCAAACAGCCATATGATAAAGATAATGAAAAAAAGCGTAGAATCAATTGAACTTATTGTGGAGGAGCAGATTCAGGGGAGTTTATCTGATCCTATGGAATTTTTTCTGCTAATTTTGTTGAGTCAAGTGCGAAAATAAATTTGGATATTACTAATGATTTTCTACTTGACTCTATACATGTATTGGAAGACGAGGGGAAGATTGAAAACTTGGAGGAACTGGGAACACTGGACGAAGGAAAACATGAAGAAGCACCTAATTTGGAGTTAAAAGCTTTGCCAGAAGGATTGAAATATGCATTTTTAGAAGATAATCAAACTTACCCTGTGGTAATTTCTTCTTCTCTCACAAGCGATCAAGAAGGTAAACTTTTAAATGTGTTAAAAGAACATAAACTGGCAATTGGATGGACTTTAAAAGACATAAAAGGTATTAATCCATCAATTTGCACACACCGAATACATCTAGAAGATAATGCTAGGACATATCGTCAACCCCAAAGAAGATTAAACCCCCCACATGAAAGAAGTAGTAAAAATAGAGGTCCTTAATGTTGGGGTTGGTGCTCAGAGCGCCAATCCGGACCGTATTTATGTCTGATTCATGAATACGAACGTCCCTTTTCAATAATATTACTTAATTATGGTTGCACCTCTTGTTTTTATATACGTATTCGATCTGATTATGATTAGATTGAAACTAAATATTGTTTAGTGATATATATATATATTAGACAAAGGCCCGATAATATATAATGAAGTACACAGTTACAAAGGTAGTTTTTAATTGACATTGGGAAGTGCCACTGTTAAATGTATATTATCAAATATAGTTCCTGGTCAAGATTCACTAACACGGGTCGGTTAGTCAAATCTGTTGAGACCAGTACATGTCGTATATCGAGACTTGGTCCGATGGTTTATCCCAATGAACCATGAGTCTAGGGAGACTCGTATAGACGTGTAGGTGCTTATAATAGATAAACATTGAATGACTCACCGAAGATTCTTAATGGATGGTACACCAACTTCAATAAGAATCTTCTCGGGTTGAGTAGCATAGTGGTCCTTCGACTTGAGATACCACTGTTGATGTATGAGACATCTTCCACACTCATATGTCAGTCACGTCACCGATCTATTTAGATCAGACCTCCGCCTGTTCGTTGGGTGTGGATCGATCCTCAGGATATCCTGTGTGTATCAAGATAGGATCCGTCAATTATGTGTACAGAGCATATGTAGTCCATATATGATTAGTAGTCTGTTAAATCTGTGGCCACAGTATACTTCAGAAGTAAGTTCCGAATTTTATTTAGAGATTGCTAATAGATACGTCGACAGGATAATACATATAGGGATTTGACGTTTACATCTATATCTCTGGGATTATCCGGATACCTGTGACGGAGGGATTATACGTATGCAATGACCTCGACCTGTATGATTCAGCTAGTTTATCTGTGGTCGTCATAATTTACGGGTGGGTAAGTTATGGACACGAAATTGAATTTTGTGACGGATATACCTGAATCTAGAGAGTTTCACTAATGAAATATACTCGTAGAGCACTATGGCAACTTTTATGAATAATGATGATTATTTATAAATCGTTTAAACGTTAAACGAAAAATACATGCAAACGGACCGAACCATCATTTCCTAATTAATGTGTATTTGTATTTAATATATGATATTATTAAATACACATTAATAAATTGCCAAATAAAGGTATTTGACATATATCATTTATATATGTATTTGAGATATTTAAAGTAAATATATTACATATATTTGAGATATTTGTATTTAATTAATTATTTAATTATTTCATTGTTAAATGATTAATATAATTAAAATATAAATATCTCACAAAATGATAAAGTTAGGAAATGATTATAAGTGTAAATTGTTGACTTTATACTTAAAGAAAAGGTTGTCAAAATGGTTTTGACTTCTTTAGATATTTGATTAAATTATTTAAAAATGAAAATATCTATTTCCTTTTTTCTTTTGAATTTTCGGCCAACACCCTAATTAAATATAATTTTTATATCTTTAAGTTTCTTTTGTTGACTTATGAATATCATTAAAGTTGTAATGATAAAAGGTTAACAAGTTGCATAAAAGCCATTAAATGAAACAAAGTAAAAATATCTAGATATTTTCTTTTCTTTTCTTCACAATTTCGGCCTATGGCTAATTTTGGTGAAGTATATATTGTTTCATTTCATTTTAGGGTTTTAACAAGTTCATTAGATACAAAAGAAACACAAAAGTGGTTGAGAGAAAAGTTTGAAGAAAAGAAGGAAAAACTTGGAAATCTTAAGGTTTTGTAAGTTTTCTTTCAAATCTTCCAACATGAAAAATGTTTCTAACATGCTTAGCTTCATCTTGTGTTGCTTTGATGTTGTCTCTCTACTTATAGTTTGTGTTTTAGTTGTTGTGAACTTGAATGAAAGATGTGTGCATGTAAGTAAGCTTGAAATGGTTTCAAAGCTTTACTTTTGATTTTTAGAAAATCAAAGTTGTCATTATAGAGTTATTAAGCCAATCCTTGGTGACCTAGAATTGTTCTAGAGTTGTTTCAAAGTGGTGAGGTTAGATTGGTGAAGTATTGAATGGATTAAAGTGTTGGATTTTAGAGATTTGGTAAAATTGGACAATTTGGTGAAATTGAAAAATTAGGGTTCATAACCCTCTCCAAATTTGGGGATTTTCATATATGTGATGTATTATGGTATGAATATGATGCATGTAAAATTTTAGGTTAATTGGATTTGATCTTGGCAAGTTTTGAACAAAAGTGACCAAATTGTAATTAATTGGAAATTTTGGGGGTGCTCACGGTAATTGCTCAAAAATTGGGGATTTGTGTGAAATATGATTTTGATGCATTAGATGTGTTGAAAAATATTTTAGAAATGATTTAGAATCATCCAAAATAGTATTTGACAACTTTTGGACTAAAATAATCAATTTACAAAGTTTTGGGGCAATTCGGTAATTACCAAGAATTTTGATCTCTTGTGTAATTTTTCAGAATTTGATAATTGGATAATTAAATAAATAAGTTTATTTGATTGATCCGAGAAAAATTTTTGAAATTGAAAAATTTTGATTTTGCGATTCCGCTGCGTTACCGATAGAGGTCACATTGTGTCACATTTGTGTTAAATTGGGAAAAATACCATTTCATGACTAATTCAGGAATTGTTTTAGGACACATTGTGTCATCTAAAGGTATTGAGGTTGAAAAAGAAAAAATAGAGGTCATTTCTAAATTACCATCACCAAAAACAGTCTGGGACATTCGTTTTTTTTTTTAGGACATGCATGATTTTATAGGAGGTTCATTAAAGACTTTAGTACCATATCCAGACCCTTATGTAACCTCCTATTAAAAGATGAAACATTTGAATGGACATAAGAATGTCAAAATCATTCCAAAAAATTATCAGTCTTTTGACTTTTGCTCCTATTATGCAATCTCTGATTGGTCATTGCCTTTTGAGCTAACGTGTGATGCTAGTGATTATGCAGTTGGTGCAGTTCTAGGACAGAGAAAGGAAGGTAAGCCACATGTAATTTATTACACAAGTATAACTTTAAACAATGCACAAATGAATTACACTACCACAGAAAAAGAACCTTGCTGTAATATTTGCATTGGATAAATTTCGATCATATTTAATCGGTCTTCAACTGTTGTTACTCTGATCATCTGTTAGATATTTGATGTCTGATGCCAAGCCAGACTAATATGGTGGATTTTGTTTACTTCAAATGTCTAACACTCACAATCAAAAGACATTAAGAACAAAGGAGAAAAGAGAACGTGGTTGCGGATCACTTATCGAGACTCACAAACGAGTCACTAATTGATACCACTCCTATCAATGATTCTTTTCCCGGTGAATTTTTATTTTCAGTAAACACAATGCCTTGGTATGCTAATATTTTCAATTTTCTTGCAACAGGAAAGATACCCCTAGACTGGAGCCAACAAGATAAGAGGAAATTTTTGACTGAAGTCAAAAGAATCTACTGGGATGATCCTTATCGGTTTAAATGCTGCACTGATCAGATTTTCAGAAGATGCATACCTGACAGTGAGATAAGTTGTATTATCCAGTTCTGTCATTCAGAAGCATGTGGAGGTCATTTCTCATCTAAGAAAACTGCTGTAAAAATCTTGCAGTGTGGATTTTATTGGCCCACCATTTTTAAAGATACATACACTTTCTGTAAAATTTGCGAAAATTGTCAAAAGTTGGGATCTATTTCAAAAAGAAACATGATGCCTTTAAATCACATCCTTGTCATCGAAATCTTTGATTATTGGGGGATAGATTTCATGGGCCCATTTCCACATCCTTTGGATTTTTATATATTTTAGTTGCAGTCGACTATGTTTCAAAATGGGTCGAGGTAATTCCTTGTCGGAACAATGATCACACAACTGTGATCAAATTTTTAAAAGAAAACTTGTTGAGTCGATTTGGAATTCCTCGGGTCATCATAAGTGATAAGGGAGGTAAACACTTTTGTAATAGACCCTTTGAATCCTTAATGAAAAAGTATGGAGTCACACACAAAGTTTCCATCTCTTACCACCCCCAGACAAACGGACAAGTAGAATTAGCGAATAGGGAAATTAAACAAATTCTTGAAAAAATGGTTAACCCAAATCGCAAAGATTGGTCTCTTCGACTAACTGATGCACTCTGGGCATATCGAACCGCTTTCAAAACATCTTTGGGAATATCCCCCTATCGTCTTGTTTATGGGAAACTTTGTCATTTGCTGTAGAACTTGAGCATAAAGCATTTTGGGCTATTAAAACATTTAATTCAAACCTTGAAAATGCTGGTCATGAACGTAAAGTGCAACTAAATGAACTTGAAGAGTTAATGAATGATTCATATGAGAATACGAAAATTCTTAAAGCTAAAACAAAAGTCTTTCATGATAGTCGAATTTCACGAAAAATATTTGAAGTTAGTCAAAAGGGTTTTGCTTATAATTCCCGTCTTCATTTATTTCCTGGAAAGTTAAAATCCAAATGGGGTGGCCCATTTATTGTGAAACATGTTTACCCATACGGGACTATTAACATTGAGAATCCTAGAGATGGTGATGTATTTAAAGTAAATGGACAGCGTCTGAAACCTTTTTTGGAGTACTCAAAATTTCAAGAAACTTTTTTCCTGTCAGACCCAGTATACCTTGATTGATTTAGTTTCTTTCATGTTCTGTTTAATATTTATGTAATTTCCATTTTTCTTAGTTTTTACTGTATTCTTGTTCTTTTATTTTATCTCATACCCCGGTAAAGCAGCGGATAACGGTACTTCGTGACTCAAAGTCGGTTATTTCAGTTTCCTAAAAATACTGATACCCTACAAACTAAGACATGGAAGAAACTCTTGCAAACCTCCATAAATATTTTCCCGTACTTCCCCAAAATACTCTGACAAAAATTTACAAAGCCCGCACAGAAAGAATGAGAATTCTTATGATTCATGGTATTCCTAGTGATATTCGTTGGGTAATTGAAGCAAAGGTTCGTTTGGTAGGTGAGTCACCTGACTCCTTCATTCCTTACATGCCTGGTTCAGGGAAAATCACATATTCTAAGAAACGAAGAGCTAAACAAATGGGTATTTGTTATAAGTGTGCACGTTGTACGTGCAACACTCGTTGTCATTCTTTAGGAATAATGTCTGATAATCGCGAGGATAAAATAAAATTTATTAGGGATCGACTGAGTAATGAGCCTTTTGATGATATATCATTAACTCTTGAGACACATCCTAGTGGATATGTTCATCGTGAAATTCTCAGATTACACACACAATTTCATAAAGAAAGACAACCATACAGTCTCGGGAATCTGACTTTAAAAGACCATGTTTGCCAATTTATAAGAAAATTGGATGGGAAGTCTATCCCCGATCCATAGAGGGCGTTCAAGCCGTTACTGGACGTAAAACCAGAGGAAGATATGAGCCACAATCACAACTACCAGTATATATTATTGCATTGATTTCCTTTACTTTAAATTACTGTTTTGATTTACTTTTTGCCGACAGTATCTAACTTTTTTGTTCACGATATATTTTTCTGATAATCGTCATTTTGCAGATATTAGTTCATTTCTCACTCACCCTTTTCAGGATCTATAAATTTAGCTCATCATTGTCCTTTCTTTAACAAGTCTAGCTAAGAGAGATAGCACAAATGGAGACAACTTCAAAACGACGATTCACTAATATCTGTGTGTTTTGTGGAACTAGCTCTGGAACTAAACCGGAATTTGTTGAGGGTGCAAGAGAATTGGGTAGAGCTATGGAAAACAGAAACATGCACTTAGTATATGGCGGTGGCAATCTTGGATTGATGAGGTGTATTTCAAAAGCTGTACAAGAAGGTGGAAGTCAGGTTTTTGGGATCATTCCAAAACCTTTAACAGAAAGCCACATCATCGGAAAATCGTATGGAGAAGAATGTATTGTCCCATGTATGTTTGAAAGACTCACTGAAATGATCAATCATGCTGATGCTTTCATTGCTTTACCAGGTGGGTTTGGAGCGTTGGAAGAAATATTCATTGTTGCGTCATGGGCAAACTTGAATATTCACCAAAAACCTATTGGGCTGTTTAATGTTAATGGATTTTTCGATTTTTTTTTTGTATTTATTGAAGATGCCAAAAGAAATGGGTTTATTTCAAAACCGGTAAGAGATATCTTCCTAACTGCAAAAACAACTGATGATTTAATTGACCAACTCTTAGCTTATGAACCAAGAATCGACCCTATTCTTTCCAAGTTGAATTGGTCTGGTAACAATCGTGGCAAAAAGCGCAAAGTAAACCTGGATCTTAATCTATAATCCTTAGTTGCAACTGTCAATTCTGCAATAACCAAGTGATATCTTCTAAACTCTATTTTTCTTTCTTTAAACATTGGGGACAATCTCTCATTTTGGTTGGGGGGAGAGGATAGTTTACTATGCAATTTTCATGTTTAATTGATGTTTTCTTTCAAAATTTTTATTTTTGTTGTTATTTTGTGTGTAAGAATATATATCCATATATATACACACAAAATAACAACAAGTTTGTTTTCTAAACCAAGTGGAAGTGTTGTTCAGAGGTGGCTGTGTAAGGAGTTTTCACTCCTGAGACGCATCTCAATATAATTCGTAACAAGTTGTCTATTATTTCTTTTTTTTTTGAATCATTTAAATTTGTGAATTCTCCATAAACATTGATTAAATTTGATCTTTGTGTGCTCGTCTGACAGATATTATCGACACATGGTAACATATGATCATGAGTGGTATGTGAAAATTCTGTAATATTTAGTTCTCTAGTTTGTTGGAGGTAACACCTAATAGACAGTGAAATTTTTATTATGTAAAAAAAAACGAGACGTTTGAATAAAGTTCGTTTCCGTAGCCTTTTTAACTCGAGCAATTAAGTCTGAAAGGGTGTTTTAACATTTAGTACCCTAAGGCCAACTGGTCTGGGAATTACTGGCCCAAAGCTCATTACAGGGGTTAAAAAGAAAGCTTAAGGGAATCAGACAATATTTATCTCAGATCCGAGCAATTAAGTCCGTAGGGGTGTCTTAACACCTAGTGCCCTAAAACCAACTGGTTTGGGAGTCACTGGCCTAAAGTTCGATACATGGATTGAAGATATATTTTGGACATTTTCTATCTGAGATCTGAGCAATTAAGTCCGTAGGGGTGTCTTAACACCTAGTGCCATAAAACCAACTGGTTTGGGAGTCACTGGCCCAAAGTTCGATACATGGATTGAAGATATGTTTATAAATAAACTTTCACTATCAAAATGTGTAAACCCTAATATAATTTTAGGACAAAAATATTACTCTCTTTTCAACAAATACTTGTGATATTGTGGGCACAATATATTGATTAATACCTTTTATGAGTACATGGAAGAATGGTAAAAAGTACAGGAGAAATCATTTATTTGATCATTAGAAAGAAAGAAAATAATTGTTAACTTAGATAAGAATTTCTCTTTTTTAAATTCTGCATGAATTACTAGGGACTAGTAATAAGCTGGTTGGGGGTGTGATGAACACTAAAAAGTGCATATTTAATATACGATAAGTTAATCATTTTACACTTATAGTTTCACTAATCTCTCTAAATTGGCACATTTATGAAATATTATTTTATGTCATGCTTTGAGTGTTTTTACTGTGTTATTTTATGTTATTTGTCAGGTAAAATACTGCTCGGAAGCTCGACAGGACAAACCAGACTGAAAAAGGGCAAAAATCAGAAATCAACACATGCGTCGCGACACAGAATTTACGGCGCGTCGCGACGCGCCTTCCTTCAACACGTGTCCCCATCATATCACTCCTCGCGTCGCGACGCGTGGAGCCTGCGGCACGTTGCGACGCGCCTAATGAAACAAAGACACCGCCGACTCACCACCACGTGTCCCCAATGTGGATTCACCATTCTCTGACACGTGTCCCAACATGCACGCGCGTCGCAATGCAAGAAGAAAATGGGCGTCGCGATGCGTGACCAAAATTGCCTATAAATAGGAGCGTCCGACATCATAAATTTTCATACTTTCTTTCCTGATTCCTCTGTAAATCTTGGAGAAAGATTGTCTTGTTTGTTTATTTACTTAAAGCTTTTTGTAATGTCTTTTTCTTTCAATATTAAAAGTACAAGTATGTTTTATTACAAAATGAGTAGCTAATTTCTTTTATGTTGGGGTAAGGGTGAAACTTTTATAATGAAAACATAGATTAAAATGGCTTCTATTATAATAAATAAATTGAAATCTAATGATTAAAACTTGATTTAATTCTAGATTAATTATTGACAATCTATCTACCGCATTTATGGCTGGTTTTATCTGTCTACCGCTTTTATGGCTGGTTTTATCTTTTCACCACCTTTATGGCTGGTTTTATCTTTCTACCGCCTTTATGGCTGATTTTATACGATTTTGGCATAATTAAGTACCTTGGTATGACTTGTTATAGACAAACGGTTTCACCGCCTTTATGGCTGGTTTTATGTTTTTGGCATGCTTAGTACCTTGGTAGGACTAATTATTGACAGAAATGATTACCGCCTTTATGGCTGGTTCTTTTTATTGGCATAATTAATTCCTGTAATAAATTAAGTGGGTAACAATGGAAATTTGTAGATTATAATAAAGCAAGGTTTCTAAATATTTAAGAGACTAAAAGTGGATCCCATAACTCCAGTATTTCATTCTATTATTGTAATTCAATCTAAAAGTCCCCAACTACTTCAATAATTTAAACTTTTCTTTTCCGCACTGTTCATTATTCTATTTTGCTAAATCTCTTCTCTGGGGATCGACCCCGGACTCACCGGGTTATTTTATTAATTCGACACTCTTATATTTGGGAGTAAAAAACCATTTTTTAAGCGTGTCACACACAAAAGCAAAAACAAAAGAAAAGAAAAGAAAGAACTAAAATAAACGAAAATAATAGCTATACAATGTCCTCAGAGAATTTCTAGCAACAAGGTTAAAGGAACCTTCAAAATGCATACTACAACTAAAATCATTTCCTTTGAACAAAGTATCTAAATCAGACTCTGAGTGTGTGTGTGAATAGCTCTGCAAACAACTTTGATTATAAGTTATTAACTAGGTGAGTTTGTCTCAATTTTCAGTAGTTAATGGGTCAAACCAACCTGACTATCTAAAATTGTTCTGTCTACTACAATATGCGCAAAGTGAGGTAAGTGATTTTTTTTTAACATCTTTAATCCATGTAGTGAGCTTTAGGCCAGTGAATCCTAAACCAGTTGGCTTTAGGACATTAGGTGTTAAAACACCCCTACGGACTTAATTACTTGGATCTCAGATGTTAAAAGTTGTTACTATTTGACGCGAACAATCTCGGCTTACTGAGGCAAGATGTTCGGTTACTAAGTAAGAACTTTTTATTAATATACACAATAATTTTTTTTTATCATCATTCCTCATATCATAAATAAATACAGACAGAAACATATATTCAGGCAAACGGTCATTCATCAACCACCGATTATTTCAACTAGTCACTTTGTCAATTCCTTATTATCTAACTGCTACAGAACTATTTTTTAAGTGCATAAGCATATTACCTAGATATTAGGTTCAAAGTATAGGATAAAAGTGAAATTAGCATTTATCTTTTCCTAGAACTTTTTACTAAGACAAACAATCTCATCATTAGACTCTATATTATTTTTTTCTAAATAAAGCATGCAAAAATTAAAACAAGCAAAACATGCAAGACACACGACATATATGAAATAAAAACATGAGGAAATAAAAAAAATTGACGGAGAAGACAAATAAAAATAAACAACCTCACCCTCAAACCTAAACCTAGCATTGTCCCCAATGCATTACAAAACAAAGGAAAGATAAAGGAACAATGTTACTGTGATTCTTCATTCATCAGCCTCCTCGTGGTCATCGCTGCTGTCCCAGGATAGGCTAGAATTTGATCATCACTCAATCTCTGATGATGTGTCATTTGCTGAAGTAATTGAGCGATGTAGTCGACCCGAGATTCCAACTGATCTACTCATTGTGATATGGAGCGAGATTGAGATGATCATTGCGATGAATGAGGTTGTTGCTGTGGCTGTACATGTGCTGATGAGGAAGACCCGGCATGTGCAGGCCTCTCTGCTCAGAGTTGCTAGATAATTCTAGTGGCTAATACAGTGGTGGGCTGCATCACTTCTAATCTAAAGTCCATGGGCACTCTGGCCAGTGTGCAGAGATTGGTGATCAAGCTGCAGTATAAAAGGCCAGTCTGTGTAGAGCGTGCTGCCCAAGCTATATTGGTTGAAATCAGTCCACCCACTTCAATGGTAAGTCCCTCCAGCAGACAGTATAACAGGATCATCCGTTCTTTAGTTACATTTATAATATGGGTGTCTGGCAGCAATGCGCGGGTCAGGAAATGAAACCAAACCCCGGCATCAGGCTTAAGATATCGAGAACTCATCTTTAAATATTCCCCGCTGCTACTCATATCCTATACAACATTGGGGATGCAAAGTGTTTGTGTGAGATGAGTCATATCTAAATGCTCCATAGTTGCCGAATAGTCATCTGCCTCCATATCGGGAAACCCATAATACCTATTGATAGTGGACCTATCGAACGTCACATGTTGACCTCTCATTAATACCTGGTATGCCTGATGCTCGTAAGTATTGGCGTAGAACTCATGGATAATTGGTACACATGCTGGGTTAGGCTGTTGGAAAAGCTTATGCCAGTGCCTGGTGGCGATAATTCTATCAGTTTAAGGAAAATGTATGGGGTTAATCTCAAAACCCCTCTCTATAATCAGGACTTTTTGTCTCATCCCCTTTTCATATCGCCGCTTAGTAACTGCCGACATAAATTTTATTGCATTGTAACTTGATCTGGTAGCCGCTGAGGTTTTCGTTCTCTTAGGGGCCATTTTATTTTTCAAAATTTTGGTAGAGTTTCCCCCAAATTTTCAAGATTTCCCAAAATTTCAACCTAACACTAACACTTCATAATTTATTTCACAACCGCCAAAACTACTCCCCCAAATTCTACGAATTTACCAATAGCAACTACCACAAATACACACCCACAACAACAAAAATGCACTTCTTCCTTTTTTTAAAAACAAAATCAAGTCATTTGATGAATATATTCACTAGGACACGTATCAAGAGTTGACTCCTTACTCCGCCGTCTCTACTGAATTGAATTTTTTTTATCCTCGTGATTTTATCAAATTTTATTCTGTGATATCCCAAATATTACTGGCTTGCTCTGCTTCAAGTACTTCGTCTGTGTTTTTCCCTGCAAAAATAACACACAAAGTTAAAAATTCTACAATATGTATACACAAAATACGAACAATAAAATTTTTAAATGAAAATAAAAATTTTGCATGGGTTGCATCCCTGCTAGCGCTAAATTTATCGTCTTCAGCCAGACGTGGCTGAAGTCCATCTGTCAAGGAGGTTTCAGTGTGTTTTTGGACATCCGATTGAGGACAATCCTATGAGTGTTGCTTTTGAAGGGTCTCTTCCAACGATGAGGTGGCAAAAAGAATTTTGTCTCATTCAGTACTTGTGCCACCTTTTTAAACTTTGTCTTTCCAGTGGTTCCTGAAAGAAAAGAAAATGAATCAATAGGTCTCGTATGGTGCTTGACTTTGAATGGGAGTTCCATTCTGTCGAGCTCAAGGGTGGTGTCTTCGATGTGTACTCCCCAATACAGTGATGTTTCTCCTGAAGTCATGAGATTTTTAATGTGGTCAGACACTTACTCTTCCATTTGCTTTGCATCTTGCTCCACTTTTTTGTCACATATGTATTTAAGAATTTGACCGACGTAAACACACACGTATAACGCAAGCGCACGTATCGTTCAAGTAGTATAAAAATATCGATCCCACGAGGAATTAATTCCTACTGTTGTTATTAATTATTGAATCTATTTATTTACATATATCTAATTATAGGGAGAAGGGAATTGATTGCTTTGATTGGTTGAATGTGGAATTGCTTAATAAAAATAAAATAAACAAAAGAAAATACTAAGGAAAATAAATAAATAGACTCAAAAGATCTAGGGTCGTGACTCCACACAATACTGTTAAAAGGATGAATTGATTCTCTTATTTATGTGTACTAATTCAGTTTGCTAACCTGGAACACGAAAATATGCAAAAGCCTCTTCCGATGGTCAGACGCAAATACCCAGTATAACCCAATTGAACCATATGTCTATGTCAACCACATTACCTGGATTCATTAAGTTTAAGTTCCAATTATGGCTACCCCCGCCCGACAGATATATTCCTATCCTGTAAGGAAATCTATTAAGGGTTATCTATCCTCAAGGAAGATCGTGGGCTATTGAATCTAAGGCTGAAACCTAAAATCCCTATGTCTAGTTCATTTTAGATTTACCCCATCAATCTTATTAATAGCCAGTTAATAAAATAGCATTAAGCTTAAGACTCAATAAACAAACTAAAGAACTACCCATAAAAAGAAAATCAATTATTAAGTGTGTGTATTGTGTTTCATCACTTCCCTAGAATAAAATAAAATACTGGGGGTTGGGGATCCACTTTTACTATTTATAATTTAGATATCTCCCTTAATATAATACAAAAATTAAACATGATATTACCGACCAACCATAAAGGCGGTATTCCTTATTAAGTCAAATTAAGTCCGACCAGCCATAAAGGCGGTAATAGTATTTGAACATAAACCAGCCATATAGGCGGTAATTACCTGTCACCTAAAGACCAGCCATATAGGCGGTGCCACATTATGTCAAATAAATAAAACCAGCCATTAAGGCGGTAATCTTTTATATTTTGAATTATAATTTCCATATTATATTTAAGGGAGATTAATCTAAATTAAAATAATAAAAGCTTCACCTTATCCCCAGCAGAAAATTAACTACAAAACATTAAAGAAAGGTAGAAGAAGAATTACTACTATTACTGAAAATTAAAATACATAAATTAAAAATAATATTTATATATACAAAAATAGATACTTCTTATAAAACCAGGGAAAAATTCCCAAGGAGAGCACACCAAATGAAGTGACGAAGAGCCGAATTTATAGGCAAAATCTGGTTCCAGCGTCGCGACGCCAAGAGGTCACGCGTCGCGACGCCAGGTACAGTAACTTGGTCATACGCGGCTTTGACCACGCGGCTGTCGACAACAATAATTGTGACACGTGTCACGCGCTGATTCGTCGCCTCAGATTCTTATCCGATGACGTGGCACTGTTCATGACGTCATTGCTTACATCACGCTGACGTGTGGGGGGCAATTGTCGGCACCGTTAGATCGTGACACGTGGCACCGGCGCACATTAGCATCTCTGTTGTGATGGCGACACGTGGCACGGAGCAAGATAGCAGTATCGGCGCACGTTAGCAAGCGGTGCATGTTAGAAATTTTATGATTGGTCCACGTGTCCACGGCGCACATTAGCAATTCTGGCGCATGCTGGGCGTCGCGACGAGCAAGGCTTCAGCGTCGCGACGCTGAAATGACGATTTTGCCCAATTTTGTCCATTTTGCCCCAAAATTGTCTCCAATGCTTCCTAAACTTTATTTATCTACAAAATAACAGAAAACACATCAAAATATTCACAAAACTCAAGAAACTATACAAAATATTAGGATAAATGAGTGGAAAATATTGATATAAATACCACTCATCACACCCCCCAAACCTAACATTTTGCTAGTCCTCGAGCAAAACATAGAATAAAATAACATAATTAAAATTTAACTAAGCCACTTTCGTAGGGATCACGGTTGCATTTAGCGTATGCAACAAGCCTTTAAACCCCTAGGTGTCCCTAGTGGACGAGTTGTAGTCTCGTGAGGGCTTACAGCAACGATACCCACAAACGTTTTTACAAAAGTAAAAAGTTAGTTAAAACTAATGCACACAAAAGCAAAAAGACAAGAGAAAAGAATAAAGAAGTTAGTGACTATTCAAGTGAAACTTCTACTCCAAGTTACTAGTTGTTTTGTTTCTTTCTAAATTACCGAATAAGTAAATTCTCTCCGATTATTTTAACCATTCTCCATATACACAGCCAACAAAATATTAATCAATTCATTTTTGCCCACAACAGTCACAAGTGTAGTTGATAAGAGAGTAATATTTTTGTCCTAAAATTCTATCAGATTTCACACCTTTTTGTAGCAATGGAATAATTTTTCTAATTTTTTTTTTTGACTTTTTATTTATATACAATACCTTCCGTCTATGTAGCGAGCTTTGGGTCGGTGGCTCCCAAACCAGTTGGCTTTAGGGCACCAGGTGTTAAGATACCCCTACGGACTTAATTACCCAGACTTCAGATATAAATATATATATATATATATATATATAATATTAATTTTTTTTGTAGCATCTTCGATCCATGTAGCGAGCTTTGGGCCAGTGACTCCCAAACCAGTTGGTTTTAGGGCACTAGATGTTAAAACACCCTTACAGACTTAATAACCCGGATCTTAGATACTTTATTTTTGTACATCAGAATTTTTTTTTTTACTCCATCACTTTTTGAGATGCTTCCTCCAATTAAACTAGAGCACTGAATATTACAAACTTTTCAATTACAGCTCATGTCTGTATGTTACTATGTATGTTGATAATACCTGTCAACTGAGCATATGAAGATCCATTTAAGTCAGTTTTATGGAGAATTTCACAAATTAAATAATTCAAAATGAAATAAACAAAAGTTAACTTGTTTTGAAATAGGTTTGAAATATGTCTCAGGAGTGGAAATTCCTTACACAGCTATCTCTCACCAATTTCACCTTTTTAGTCAAAATACAAAAACGCAAAACAGTTTTGTATTTTTTGAAAATTTTTCAAATTTTTTTTTTTTTCATTTTTCGATTTTCAAATTTTTTTTTGTATTTTTCGAAAAATTTTGGACTAAAACTTAAAACACAATACAAACAAGTACTATTAACTATACCTCACCCCCAAACCTAAATGAGACATTGTCCCCAATGTCTTAAACAGTAGAAGAAGAGTTTAGAAGATAGTACCTGATTAGTTGAAATTCTACAGGAAAATTAAAGGTTAAGATCCAGATTTATTCGACGCTTCTTACCACGATCATCATCGGACCATTTTATCTTTGAAATGATAGGGTCAACTTGTGGTTCATATGCTAAGAGTTGGTCAATTAGATCCGGAGCAGTTCTGGCATTAAAGAGGAGTTCTTTTATAGGTTTTGACACGAACCCATTTCTCCGAGCATCATCAAGAAACATACAAAGAAAATCATAAAATCCATCAACGTTGAGCAGTCCAAGCGGTTTCTGCTGTATATTCAGGTTCGCCCAAGATAACACTATAAAAATTTCCTCCAATGTACCCAAGCCACCTGGCAAAGCAATAAAAGCATCAGCACTGTTAATCATTTCTACCAGTCGTTCAGACATACCTGGCACGATCAGTTCCTCTCCGTTTGATGATCCAATAAGATTTGCCTCTGCCAAGGGTTTTGGGATGATTCCCAAAACGTGACTGCCTCCTTCCTGTACAGCCTTTGAAATGATCCCCATCAGTCCAAGATTTCCTCCGCCATATATTAAGTGCATATTCCTTGCAGCTAAGACTCGACCCAATTCCTGTGCTGCTTCTACGTATTGTGGTTTAGTACCAACAGTACTACCGCAAAATACGCAGATGTTTCCAACTCGTCTTCTTGAAGTGGCTTCCATTTTTTTATGTATTTCTTTCTCAACTCTGGATGCCTTCAAAAGTGCAATGACGGGGTGAATTTATAGTACCTGAAAAAGGGTGAGTAATAATAGCACTAGTATCTTTCAAATGACGTTTGTTAGCTAAACAACAAAAGAAATAATGAAAGGTCAAAAAGTCTAGATCATGTCTACGAAAATAAAGATAATTACAGCAGAAAAGCGAATCAAAGCAATAATTAAGGCAACGGAATTGTGTACGCAATACGCCACTCGCTTGGTATAGAAATCCATTAGGATGCGTCTCAAGAATTAATTCTTTATTCATCCATCGCTAATGAATTGTTTCTCATCTTTGATTGCCAAACACCATTCCTTCTGTCTTAAAATGCTTCGTTTGTGCTTTTCCCTACAAAAATAACACACAAAATTAAAAACTCCACAATATGTATACACAAAATATGAAAACAGAAATTACAACAAATTGCATGGGTTGCCTCCCTGCTAACGCTAAATTTTTCGTCTTCAGCCAGACGTGACTGAAATTCATCTGTTAAGGAGGTTTCAATGTCGTTTTAGATGTCCGATCAAAGATAATCCCGTGAGCGTTGCTTTTGAAGGGTCTCTTCCAACGGTAAAGTGGCAAAAAAAGTTTTGTCTCATTCAGTGCTCGTGCCACCTTTTTAAACTCTGTCGCTCCAGTAGTTCCTGCAAAGAAAGAAAGAAAATCAGGAGGTCTCGTATGGTGCTTGACTTGGAATGGAAGTTCCATTCTGTCAAGCTTCTGGGTGATATCTTTAGATTGTACTCCCCAAAACAGCGATGTTTCTCCTGAATGCTCTGGATCTTTATTAAGGTCAGACATTTGCTCCTCCCTTTGATCTGCTTCTTGTTCCACCTTTTCTTCACAGATGTATTTGAAAATTCTGCATTCAGCTCTTCATCTGTCATCTGTGAAATGCATGCTTCAAAATTGTCAACCTGAGGATGTAAAGAAATGTCAGATTTTAGGTCTTCATCCTCTGATCTGGGTGAAATGATTGGCTCAGGTAGATCTTCTTCAAACATCATTGCAAAATAGTCTCCAAGATCTTCATTTTGAGGATTGAAAGTTTGATCCTCCGTTGTTGGTGCAGTTGGTACAAATAGATCAGCTTCTTCCTCGTCAGAATCAGAATAATAAAAATCAAATCGAGACTTTGCCGGTTCGGGCTCCTGAACTGATACCTCTGGTTGTTGGTACTGCTCAGCCTCCTCCTCTGTTAAGGTGTCATTGTGGATCTCTGGGTACTCGAAGGCTTTGTCAGTTCCATCTGATAATTCTTCTTGAGGTAACTGTCTCGTTTGATATGTCAGTCTCTGAATGAATTCTGATTGTTTTTGAATACTTTCAAATTGATTCTGGCATGTTTCAAGCATTGTATCCAACTTTTCGTCTTGTTTCTTGACCCAATCTTTGAGTATGTGAAGCAACTGATCTTCCTCTGATGGTTCTGATTGTTGATGGAAATCATAGGTAGATGGTGGATAAGATGGAAAATGTGGTTCTGGGAAATGTGATGGCTCGCCATACCATAAAGGATCTTGATAGCTCTGCCACCCTGGATGGTAGTTGTATTCGCAATAATCTCTAGGGTGGTTACCATTACATATGTCACATCTCCCCATTGCGTTCTGTTGAGCAAATGTGGTATTGCTTGGTTCTGGCATCCAGTGATAATTGTTGGGCTGGACAACAGGCCTCAGAAAACCGGACTGTTGCTCCCAAATGTGGGGTGTATCTTTTTGTAAGGCTCGTAATCTCTCAATCTCCCAGTAGTGTTCCATTTTTCAACCACCTGAAAAAATAAAAGAAAGAAATAAAAATTACAGATAAAGAAAATTAGATACAAGTAAATTAGATAGCTTCAAAATTAATAACTCAAGAAATATAAGTCCCCGGCAACGGCGCCAAAAACTTGACCAGCGTAAACACACACGTATAACACAAGCGCACGTATCGTTCAAGTAGTATAAAAATATCGATCCCACGAGGACTTAATTCATAGTGTTGTTATTAATTATTGAATCTATTTATTTACAGATATCTAATTATAGGGAGAAGGGAATTGATTGCTTTGATTGGTTGAATGTGGAATTGCTTAATAAAAATAAAATAAACAAAAGAAAATACTAAGGAAAATAAATAAACAGACTCAAAAGATCTAGGGTCGTGACTCCACACAATACTGTTAAAAGGATGAATTGATTCTCTTATTTATGTGTACTAATTCAGTTTGCTAACCTGGAACACGAAATATGCAAAAGCCTCTTCCGATGGTCAGACGCAAATACCCAGTATAACCCAATTGAACCATATGTCTATGTCAACCACATTACCTGGATTCATTAAGTTTAAGTTCCAATTATGGCTACCCCCGCCCGACAGATATATTCCTATCCTGTAAGGAAATCTATTAAAGGGTTATTTATCCTCAAGGAAGATCGTGGGCTATTGAATCTAAGGCTGAAACCTAAAATCCCTATGTCTAGTTCATTTTAGATTTACCCCATCAATCTTATTAATAGCCAGTTAATAAAATAGCATTAAGCTTAAGACTCAATAAACAAACTAAAGAACTACCCATAAAAATAAAATCAATTATTAAGTGTGTGTATTGTGTTTCATCACTTCCCTAGAATAAAAATAAAATACTGGGGGTTGGGGATCCACTTTTACTATTTATAATTTAGATATCTCCCTTAATATAATACAAAAATTAAACATGATATTACCGACCAACCATAAAGGCGGTATTCCTTATTAAGTCAAATTAAGTCCGACCAGCCATAAAGGCGGTAATAGTATTTGAACATAAACCAGCCATATAGGCGGTAATTACCTGTCACCTAAAGACCAGCCATATAGGCGGTGCCACATTATGTCAAATAAATAAAACCAGCCATTAAGGCGGTAATCTTTTATATTTTGAATTATAATTTCCATATTATATTTAAGGGAGATTAATCTAAATTAAAATAATAAAAGCTTCACCTTATCCCCAGCAAAAAATTAACTACAAAACATTAAAGAAAGGTAGAAGAAGAATTACTACTATTACTGAAAATTAAAATACATAAATTAAAAATAATATTTATATATACAAAAATAGATGCTTCCTATAAAACCAGGAAAAATTCCCAAGGAGAGCACACCAAATGAAGTGACGAAGAGCCGAATTTATAGGCAAAATCTGGTTCCGGCGTCGCGACGCCAAGAGGTCACGCGTCGCGACGCCAGGTACAGTAACTTGGTCATACGCGGCTTTGACCACGCGGCTGTCGACAGCAATAATTGTGACACGTGTCACGCACTGATTCGTCGGCTCAGATTCTTATCCGATGACGTGGCACTGTTCATGACGTCATTGCTTACGTCACGCTGACGTGTGGAGGGCGATTGTCGGCACTGTTAGATCGCCACACGTGGCACCGGCGCACATTAGCATCTCTGTTGTGATGGCGACACGTGGCACGGCGCAAGATAGCATTATCGGCGCACGTTAGCAAGCGACGCATGTTAGCAAATTTTCTGATTGGTCCACGTGTCCACGGCGCACATTAGCAATTCCGGCGCACGCTGGGCGTCGCGACGCGCAAGGCTTCAGCGTCGCGACGCTGAAATGACGATTTTGCCCAATTTTGTCCATTTTGCCCCAAAATTGTCTCCAATGCTTCCTAAACTTTATTTATCTACAAAATAACACAAAACACATCAAAATATTCACAAAACTCAAGAAACTATACAAAATATTAGGATAAATGAGTGGGAAATAGTGATATAAATACCACTCATCAGAATTTCATTATTCAGCTCTTCATCTGTCATCTGTGAACATGCTCCATAAGTGTCAGCCTGAGGATGTAAAGATATGTCTGAATGTAGGCCTTTATCCTCTGTGGTTGGTATGAACGGCTCGGATAGCTCTGCTACTTGTTCCTCCCGAAAGATGTAATCAGCGACCAGCGAATTATCCAAATCAAATTGAAACTCTGCTTGTTCAGGCTCCTGAACTGATACCTTTGATTCTTGATACTGCTCAACCTCTTCCTCTGTTAAAGTGTCATCGTGAAATGCTTGGTACTCGAAGGTTTCGTCAGTGTTATCTGAAAATGTTTCGTGAGGCATGTTATTCTAGTTTTCTATTAATTGTCTCAATTGAACTGTCAGTCTCTGAAGCATGTCATCCATCTGTTTATTGTGTGCCTCGAGCATGTCCATCATCTATCAACCGTTTTTCCTCTGATGAATATTGTTTTTGAGGAAGATCATACGTTGACGGTGGATAAGATGAAGAATATGGATAAGTAAAATATGTTGGTTCTGTGTATGAAGGTTCCTGATCGCCCTGCCACCCTGAATTATAGTGATATATGTACAAGTAGTATAAAAATATCGATCCCACGAGGACTTAATTCATAGTGTTGTTATTAATTATTGAATCTATTTATTTACAGATATCTAATTATAGGGAGAAGGGAATTGATTGCTTTGATTGGTTGAATGTGGAATTGCTTAATAAAAATAAAATAAACAAAAGAAAATACTAAGGAAAATAAATAAACAGACTCAAAAGATCTAGGGTCGTGACTCCACACAATACTGTTAAAAGGATGAATTGATTCTCTTATTTATGTGTACTAATTCAGTTTGCTAACCTGGAACACGAAATATGCAAAAGCCTCTTCCGATGGTCAGACGCAAATACCCAGTATAACCCAATTGAACCATATGTCTATGTCAACCACATTACCTGGATTCATTAAGTTTAAGTTCCAATTATGGCTACCCCCGCCCGACAGATATATTCCTATCCTGTAAGGAAATCTATTAAAGGGTTATTTATCCTCAAGGAAGATCGTGGGCTATTGAATCTAAGGCTGAAACCTAAAATCCCTATGTCTAGTTCATTTTAGATTTACCCCATCAATCTTATTAATAGCCAGTTAATAAAATAGCATTAAGCTTAAGACTCAATAAACAAACTAAAGAACTACCCATAAAAATAAAATCAATTATTAAGTGTGTGTATTGTGTTTCATCACTTCCCTAGAATAAAAATAAAATACTGGGGGTTGGGGATCCACTTTTACTATTTATAATTTAGATATCTCCCTTAATATAATACAAAAATTAAACATGATATTACCGACCAACCATAAAGGCGGTATTCCTTATTAAGTCAAATTAAGTCCGACCAGCCATAAAGGCGGTAATAGTATTTGAACATAAACCAGCCATATAGGCGGTAATTACCTGTCACCTAAAGACCAGCCATATAGGCGGTGCCACATTATGTCAAATAAATAAAACCAGCCATTAAGGCGGTAATCTTTTATATTTTGAATTATAATTTCCATATTATATTTAAGGGAGATTAATCTAAATTAAAATAATAAAAGCTTCACCTTATCCCCAGCAAAAAATTAACTACAAAACATTAAAGAAAGGTAGAAGAAGAATTACTACTATTACTGAAAATTAAAATACATAAATTAAAAATAATATTTATATATACAAAAATAGATGCTTCCTATAAAACCAGGAAAAATTCCCAAGGAGAGCACACCAAATGAAGTGACGAAGAGCCGAATTTATAGGCAAAATCTGGTTCCGGCGTCGCGACGCCAAGAGGTCACGCGTCGCGACGCCAGGTACAGTAACTTGGTCATACGCGGCTTTGACCACGCGGCTGTCGACAGCAATAATTGTGACACGTGTCACGCACTGATTCGTCGGCTCAGATTCTTATCCGATGACGTGGCACTGTTCATGACGTCATTGCTTACGTCACGCTGACGTGTGGAGGGCGATTGTCGGCACTGTTAGATCGCCACACGTGGCACCGGCGCACATTAGCATCTCTGTTGTGATGCGACACGTGGCACGGCGCAAGATAGCATTATCGGCGCACGTTAGCAAGCGACGCATGTTAGCAAATTTTCTGATTGGTCCACGTGTCCACGGCGCACATTAGCAATTCCGGCGCACGCTGGGCGTCGCGACGCGCAAGGCTTCAGCGTCGCGACGCTGAAATGACGATTTTGCCCAATTTTGTCCATTTTGCCCCAAAATTGTCTCCAATGCTTCCTAAACTTTATTTATCTACAAAATAACACAAAACACATCAAAATATTCACAAAACTCAAGAAACTATACAAAATATTAGGATAAATGAGTGGGAAATAGTGATATAAATACCACTCATCAGAATTTCATTATTCAGCTCTTCATCTGTCATCTGTGAACATGCTCCATAAGTGTCAGCCTGAGGATGTAAAGATATGTCTGAATGTAGGCCTTTATCCTCTGTGGTTGGTATGAACGGCTCGGATAGCTCTGCTACTTGTTCCTCCCGAAAGATGTAATCAGCGACCAGCGAATTATCCAAATCAAATTGAAACTCTGCTTGTTCAGGCTCCTGAACTGATACCTTTGATTCTTGATACTGCTCAACCTCTTCCTCTGTTAAAGTGTCATCGTGAAATGCTTGGTACTCGAAGGTTTCGTCAGTGTTATCTGAAAATGTTTCGTGAGGCATGTTATTCTAGTTTTCTATTAATTGTCTCAATTGAACTGTCAGTCTCTGAAGCATGTCATCCATCTGTTTATTGTGTGCCTCGAGCATGTCCATCATCTATCAACCGTTTTTCCTCTGATGAATATTTTTTTTAGGAAGATCATACATTGGCGGTGGATAAGATGAAGAATATGGATCAGTGAAATATGTTGGTTCTGTGTATGAAGGTTCCTAATCGCTCTGCCACCCTGAATTATAGTGATATATGTACAAGTATTATAAAAATATCGATCTCACGATGACTTAATTTCTATGTTGTTATTAATTATTGAAGTTATATATTTACAGGTATCTAATTGAGGTTGGAAGGAATTGTTCATTGGTTGAAGATGGTTTAATTAAATAAATAAATACAAATACAAATACAAATACAAACAAAGGAAATTAATAATAAAGAAAACATCTATGGTAGTGAATCCGCCCAATATTACTCTAATGGTGAACTGATTCTCATATACATGTGTAATAAATCAATTGTTAACCTGGAACACGAAGATATGCAAAAGCCTCTTCCGATGATCAGATGCAAATACCCAAAGTAACCCAATTAACTTATTCCTATATTAATTAAGAAACTTAGAATTCATTAAGTTCAAGTTCCAATTGTGGCTACCCACGCCCGACAGGTATATTCCTATCCTGCAAGGAAATCTCTAAGGTGAGATCGTGAGCTATTGAATCTAAGGTTGAAACCTAAAATCTCTTTTCCAGGTTCATTTTAAGTTTACCACAACAATCTTATTGGTGATCAGGCAACAACAAGCATTAAGGTTAAGATTCAATAAACAAGCTAAAGCATCACACATATATAAAGAAAATCAATTATTAAACTCGTGAATATTGTGCTTCATCACTTCCCTAGATTAAAAATCAAATACTGGGGTTATGGGATCCACCTTTAATATTTCAAATGTAGAAATCTCACTTTATTATAATATATAAATTGTAAGTGTTACCCAATTAAGTCAAACTAGCCATAAAGGTGGTGTTATTATTTGTCCATAAACAAGCCATATAGGCGGTAATCATCTGTCATATAAAGACCGACCATATAGGCGGTGTCACATTATGTCAAATAAATAAAACCAACCATTAAGGCGGTATCAACTTTAATCCATATTATTAAATTACAATTTCCATATTATAAATTAACTAAGATTAATCTACCTTATCATATTAAAGGTTTCATCATTCCCCGGGCAGAAATTAACTACAAAACATAAAAAAAAAAAAAAAAACACACACACACACACACAAACTATTATTACTAAAAATAAAAATACATAATTAAAATATAAAAAATAAACAGACAAGATAAAATCCTCAAGTTCATTAATAGAAACCTCAAGGAAAGTATGAAATTTACAAATGAAATCAAGCTCTATTTATAGGTAAAATCTTACCTCCACCAAACATGGCACTGAACACTCCACCAAACATGCATGTTTGGTGGAAGTTTTACAATTGTAAATTGACATTTTCGATTTTTTTTTGTTTTTTTTTTGATAATGACTTTAATAATTACATGTAACATATTTTGGATTTTTCATCAATTTCGCTCTTGAAAACTTCAGAATTCGAAATTCTTATGAAGATCAAAGTTGAAGATCTTTGAGTCTTCTTTCATCTGGAACTTGAATCACCTCAATCCGATATTGGAGTAAACAATTATGGCCAAAATACGAAAATTACGCAAAGCTGAAATTTCCGAAATTATACTCCATTAGAACGCCATTTCAAGTTTCCAACCTCCTAAATCCAAATGTCAAGTCTAGTTTTTACCCTTATTTGTTCCACATTTCATCCTGATTGATTCCATTGAGTCCCGATTTTATTTTACCTGTAAAATAAATTAAAACATATCAAAATGTTCATAAAACTCGAGAAACCATACAAAATATTAAGTAAAAAGGGTGGTAAATATTGATATATTTTCCACTCATCACACCCTCAAATCTAACATTTTGCTAGTCCTCGAGCAAAATAAACAAAAAAAAAATGAAATAATCAACTAATACTAAATTAATCTAAGCCACTTTCGTAGGGATCACAGTTGCATTTAGCGTACGCAACAAGCCTTTAAACCCCTATGTGTCTCTAGTGGACGAGTTGTAGTCTCGTGAGGGTTTACATTGACAATACCCACAAACGTCAATTAAATACAATCACATAAAAGTTAAAAGAAATAAAATAAACAAATAAAAAAAATTCAACTAAAAAGTGAAATTCTTATCTAAGTTAGTAATTATTTTATTTCGTTCTAAATTATCAAATAAGTAAATTCTCCTATTCTTTTACCATTCTCCATATACACAATTAACAATGTATTAATAAATTTATTGTGCCTACAATATTCATAAGTGTAGTTGAAAAGAGAGAAATATTTTGCCCTAAAGTTATGTTAGAGTTCACACCTTTTGGCAATGAAAGTTTATTTATAAACATAAATATTTTTTCCTTTTTTTTTCAAGCTCTATCGTTTGACGTGAACAATCACTGCTTACTGAGGTAAGATATCCGGTTACTGAGTAAAAGCTTTATTTATTAAAATAGTTAAGCTCTATCGTTTGACGCGAACAATCACTGCTTACTGAGACAAGATGTCCGGTTACTAAGTAGAAGTTTATTTATTATCTAACTAACTCAAGCCGTATCGTTTGACGCGAACAGTCACTGCAGGCTAGGCAAGTCGTCCGGTCACTAAGTAAAAGCTTGGTCAGTTTTTATTCATCTTTTATTTTTTAAAAAAAATAAATACTCATTTCACTGCCTTTAGGTGTTGTCCCCAATAAACTAGAGAACTGAATATTACAAAATTTTCACTTACACCAATGTTCATATGTTACCATGTATGTTTATAATACATGTCAAATGAGCATATGAAGGTCAATTTTAATCAATATTATGGAGAATTCACAAATTTAAATAATTCAAAAGGAAATAAACAAAAAATAAATTGTTACAAATTAGTTTGAGATACGTCTCAGAAGCGGAAACTCCTTACTCAACTATCTCAGAACAACAATTCCAATTGGTTAGTCAAAATGAAAACAAAAATTAACAATAAAACTTAAAAAAAAAATTAAAAACGAACTAAACAACTAAGCAAAAAAATAACAACAAAGAAAAATAAAAAACCAAAACTAAAAAAACACAAAAAAAAAACTAGTCAATTATCCTCTACCCCCCAACCTAATTGAGACATTGTCCACAATGTCTTAAAAAGTAGAAAAAAAAAGTTTAGAAGAAAATTTCTAGTTAGCGTACAGAAAGAAAACATGCATCGAACAAAATAAAATATGTAGGAAATAACAAGATAGAGCATGCAATAATCACCCCCAAACCTAAATCTAGCATTATTCTCATTGCAATACAAAATAAAATAAAAAGAAGGGAACAACACTACCATACAAACCGCTTGATTTGTTAGACACCATTCCTTGATGGCTCTTGTTTTTACTGGTAGATTGGTTTGCTTTGCTTTAAATGCACCGACTGTATTTTTTTACAAAAAATAACACACAAAATTAAAAAAATTACAACATGTGTACAAAAAATACGAAAATAAAAATAAAATTTGCATGGGTTGCCTCCCCGCTAGCGCTAAATTTAACGTCTTCAGCCAGTCGAGTCTGAAGATTATCCTTCAAGGAGGCTTCAGTGTGGTTTTGGACATCCTAGAGAGAACAATTCCATGCGCGCTGCTTTTCCAGCGTCTTTTCAAAAAATGAGGTGGCTAAAAGAAATTTGTCTGACTCAGTGCTCGTGGCACCTTCTTAAATTTCGTAGCTCTGTGCGGTTTTGAAAGGAAAGAAAGATATCAGGAGGTCTCGTATGGTGCTTGACTTTGAATGGTTGTGCCATTCTGTCAAGCTTCTGGGAAATATCCTCGATATGTACACCCTAATGTTGTGATGTCTCATCTAGTGTCATGAGATTTTCGTTAGGCTCCCACATTTGCTCTTGTATTTTCCCTACATCTTGTTCCATCATTTCTACACTGACGTATTTTAGTATTTCTTTGTTCAGCTCTTCGTCCAACATCTGCGTGATGCATTCTCAATAAGTATCAATCTGAAAAATGCAAAGATATATCTGTCTGTAGGCTTTCATCCTCTGTAGTTGGTATGAATTATACGGGTAGCTCCTCAACTAGTTTCTCCTCACATATGTAATTAGCAATCAGACAATTATCCAGATCAAATTGAGATTCTGTTTGTTCAGCCTCCTGAACTGATACCTCTGACTCTTGATACTGCTCAGCCTCTTCCCCTGTTAAGGTGTCATCGTGAAATCTTTGGTACTCGAAGGCTTCATCAGTGTCATCTAAAATTGCTCCTTGAAATATATAATTCAGGTTTTCAGTTAATTGTTCTATTTGATTTGTCAGCTTCTGTATGGATTCCGCTTGATTCTGAAAATATGCATCAAATTTAGCTTCCCGCTTTTTGAGCATCTCCATCAATTGTTCTACCTCTGATGGTTTCGGTTCTTGATGAAGATTATAAGTTGATGGTAGATAAGATAGATAATAAAATTCTATGAAATATGTGGGTTCTGTGTATGAAGTTCTCTGATAATTCTGCTACCCTGAATTGTAGTTGAACGTGCAATGATTGCTAGGGTGGTTACCATCACATACCTCACATCTTATTATTCTGTCTTGAAATGGTTGAGCAAATGTTGTGTTGTTCCTCTCTGACATCCACTGATAGTTGTTGGGCTGGACAATAAGCCTCAGAAAATCGGATTATATCTCCCTGATATGAGGTGTATCTTCACCTCTTAAAATTCTTAATGCTTCCATCGCCCAATAAGGATCCATTTTCAACCACCTGAAAATAAAATAAATAAATAAAAATTAAAAATAAAAATAAAGAAAACTATATACAAGTAAAATAGATAGCCTCAAAATTAATAGCGCAAGAAAAATAAGTCCCCGGAAACGGCGCCAAAAACTTGATCGGTGAAATCACACACGTTACGCAAACTCACTCAAGTAATATAAAAATATCGATCCCACTGGGACTTAATTTATATGTTGTTATTAATTATTGAAGTTATTTATTTACAGGTATCTAATTGAGGTTGGAAGGAATTGTTCGTTGGTTGAAGATGGTTTAATTAAATAAATAAATATAAATACAAATACAAACAAAGGAAATTAATAATAAATAAAACATCTAGGGTTGTGCATCTACCCAATATTACTCTAATGGTGAACTGATTCTCATATACATGTGTAATAAATCAATTGTTAACTTGGAACATGAAGATATGCAAAAGCCTCTTCCAATGGTCAGATGCAAACACCGAAAGTAACCTAATTAATTATATTCTGATGTTAATTAAGAAACTCTGAATTCATTAAGTTCAAGTTCCAATTGTGGCTACCCACGCTGGACAGGTATATTCTTATCCTGCAAGGAAATCTCTAAGGTGGGATCGTGAGCTATTGAATCTAAGACTGAAACCTAAAATCTCTTTTCCAAGTTCATTTTAAGTTTACCACAACAATCTTATTGGTGATCAGGCACCAACAAACATTAAGGTTAAGATTCAATAAACAAACTAAAACATCACACATATATATAAAAAAAATCAATTATTAAACTCGTGAATATTGTGCTTCATCACTTCCCTAAATTAAAAATAAAATATTGGGGTTAGAGGATCCACCTTTAATATTTCAAATGTAGAAACCTCACTTTATTATAATATAGAAATTGTCAGTGTTACCCAATTAAGTCAAATCAGCCATAAAGGCGGTGTTATTATTTGTCCATAAACCTGCCATATAGGCGGTAATAATCTGTCACCTAAAGACCGACCATATTGGCAGTGTCACATTATGTCAAATAAATAAAACTAACCATTAAGACGGTATCAACTTTAATCCATATTATTAAATTATAATTTCCATATTATAAATTAAGTGAGATTAATCTACCTTATCATATTAAAGGTTTCACCCTTCCCCCAGCGGAAAATAACTACAAAACATAAAAGAAAGTAAAAACACACAAACTATTATTACTAAAAATAAAAATACATAATTAAAATAAAAAAAAAATAAACACACAAGATACAATCCTCTAGTTCCTTAATAGAAACCTCAAGGAAAGTATGAAATTTACAAATGAAATCAAGCTCTATTTATAGGAAAAAATTTTACCTCCACCAAACATGGCATCAAACACTCCACCAAACATGTAATCATGTTTGGTGGAAGTTTCACAATTGTAAATTTTCATTTTCCATTTTTTTATTTTTTTGATAATGACTTTAATAATTACACATAACACACTTTGGATTTTTCATTAATGTCGGTCTTGAAAACTTCAGAATTCTAAATTCTTATGAACATCAAAGTTGTAGATCTTTGAATGTTCTTTCATTTGAAACTTGAATCACCTCAATCCAATATCGGAGTAAAAATTTATGGCCAAAATACAAAAAATTACGCAAATTTGAAATTTCCGAAATTGTACTTCGTTATAACACCATTTCAAGTTTCCAACCTCCAAAATCCAAATGTCAAGTCTAGTTTTTGCCCTTATTTGTTCCAAATTTCGTCTTGATTGATTCCATTGAGTCTCGATTTTATTTTATCTGTAAAATAAACTAAAACACATCAAAACATTCATAAAACTCGAGAAACCAAACAAAATATTAAGTAAAATAGGTGATAAATATTGATATATTTTCCACTCATCAGTTTCCGATTTATGTCTCATCAAATAAACATAACCCTACTGTGATATATCATCAGTAAAAGTAACCAAGTATGAAAAACCACTGTGAGCAGTCTGACTCATGTGACCACAAACATCAGAATGTATGAGTTCTAATAAGTCAGTGACACGGTGTCCTACACCTGAAAATGGGACTTTGGTCATTTTACCTTGAATGCATGATTCATAGGTTGGATAAGGTTCAATGGTGAGATCCTGAATCAAACCATTCCTAACCAACTGGGCCAAGCGTCTCACGCCTATATGACCTAACCTCATATGCCAGAGTTCAGTATTATTTATTTCAGATAATTTATGTTTATTAATCCCAGTATTCAAAATATCTCGAGAAGTATGTAATATGTTATGACCATGCTCATTTGGACACTCAAGGATCTGAACATTATTTCTACATATAAATATAAGGAATAGTTCTTAATATTTACATGATATCCTTCTGTATCTAATACAAAAAGTGATATAATATTCGCTACACATCCCAGAATAAAATAGCAGTCGTGCAACAAAAGACTCCCACTGGATATAGGGATCTCGCATACTCCCACAGGAACCACATCCAGAGATTCACCACTCCCAAAACGCAACTGCATCTCTCTGGGTTTTAGCTTTCTACTTTCCTTCAGCACCTGCAATGAATTGCAAATGTGAACAAGACAAGCATAATCTAAAATCCTACTATATGTTATAGCTTCACAAGCTAAAGAGATATCAATAACATGAAAAATAAATGTACCTGAAGTAGATACTCTTTTTTTCTGTTCTGGGTCAGGTAGTTAGGACAGTTCCTCTTCCAATAGCCGATCTTGCTGCAGTGGTGGCACTTGTCGTCGACAGCTCTTTTAGGTTTAGTTATCTTATCTTGGGGTGGAACCTTTGAACCCTTCTTTTTCTTCCATTTCTGCTTAGATTGGGAAGAAGCAGAAAGAGAAGTGGGTTTCGGAGATTGAGTCGGAACTCCCTTCCTCAAATCTTCCTCCGTAGTTTGTAGCATCCTATGCAACTCTTGGTAAGAACAGCTAATCTCATTCATATTGAAGTACATCATAAATTGGTGATACGACGCCGGTAGTAAACCAAGAATGACACTTCGTCCCAAAGTGTCATTCAGAGGGAAGTTAAAATGCCTCAATTATTCGATCAGATCGATCAAGTGAAGCACATGTGGACTCACAGCATGTCCCTCTTCAAGTTTTGAATGGAAAAATTCCATCGAAACTTTGTGAACCGAGACTTGTTCTTGGTTCACAAAAGATTTCCGAAGTCGCATCATCATAATATATGCGTCAGGCATATCAAAGTATTGCCTTTTAAGTTCTGGTGCCAGTAAACTAAGAATGTATGATTTAACCTTTAAATCATCATCTTTCCATCTTTGGAAAGTCTCACGTTCCTCCGGTGTTGCATCATCTGATATAGCAAGTGGCAACGGACCTTCTAACACATATTCTAGTTTCTCATAACTGAGGACAATCCTCAGATCCAAGTCTCAATCTGTAAAATTTTCGGTGCCTTTAAGCGTGTTCGTATCAAGTATACGAGCAAACAGGTTAGTAGTATATGCCGCCATTGTAAATCTATCATATAGATAGCGAAAAACGGTTATCAGACAAAACAGTTTCATATAATATAAAATAGTAAAGCATTAAATAGATCATGGATTTTTAATCTAAAGAATGCCCCTCCCACTATAACATGCAATACTATAATCCCCAAACAGAATGCAAACAAACAATTAATCAAATTAAATACAATAGTGAAAAGTGGATCCCATGAATATATTTCAGCTCACAGCTTTGGCACGTTCTCGCCTACGTATATTCATTAGGTAGATAACTTATTGTCAATCATTCACTAGTGACTCATAGGTTCTGGTCCTGGTCATTTCTCGTTGTGACACCTTTGGCACGTTCACAAGGAAGCGTACCAATGTTATACTTGTCAATGATAAATTCAAGATACTTGCATAGTCCTGACAGCTTTGGCACGTTCAGAATTTCCGCTTTCGCTTGAATTTACCTAATATCAAATATTTATCTGGTATAAATAAATCACTATGGGCTATACCGTCACAGCTTTGGCACGTTCTCGGATACAGTCATAGAAGATTAATTTATAAACTGTATTGACAAGACGGACTAAGAAACATGCATCAAATACATATTACTTTCAAACCTTATTAATTAGGGATTTTCCGCAAAAGATGTTATATACCATATTTAATCAAATTAAATAACACATGCATTCATAAAGCAAAGAATATATTAAACATTGAATTTAAAGGGCTAATCATATCATGGGCCTAGAATCAGACTCGCTCTGATACCAATTTTGTTAAGGTTTTAGGCAGTATCTCCGGGTAACGCAGCAGAATGTTGAAAAATTAAATTTTTTGATTTCTTTTATTTTTCTTGGGTAATTAAAATAAACTAATTTATTTTAATCACTCAATACTCAACAAAATAGATTATTTACCCAAAAATTCACAATTTTTCAATATTACCGAAAGACCCCTAAAACTTGCATTTTGATCATTTTAGTCCTTAAATTGTCAAATATAATTTTAAGTGATTCCAAATCAGTACAAAATTGATTTTAACATGTCCAATACATGAAAATACAAATTGCAATATAAAACCCACAAAAAAGCAAAAATGCCGAGAAACCCTCCAAGGTTCCCAACTTGTGCATTTTAATCCAATCTTATTCAAAACGAGTCAAGATCAAATCCAATCAACACCAAATTAAATGTACATCATATATACATCAATACACGACACATATATGAAAAGTCCCAAATTTGGAAATGGTATAAACCCTAATTTTATAAATTCATCAAATTGAACAAATTACACCAAATTAATACAATCCAATATTTTAATCTAATCTCTACATCACCAAACAAGTCTCGCCACTTTAAAACAACTCAAGAACAATTCTAGGTCATCATTGAGTGGCCTAACAACTCTAGAATGACAACCAAGTCATCTCATGACCAAAAGAGAGCTTAATAACATTTTACAAGCTTTCATTCATGCTATTAATCATCTTGTTACAAAACTAAGAGAGTAGAAAAACAAGAGAACATCATATGTTGAAACCTAAAGCAATAGAAATAATTTCTTAGAAAAGGAAAAAATGAAAATACCTTTTATTTCCAAGCATTTCTAAACTTTAAGCTTTAGCATTTGTATTTTCTCTCAACTCTCTTCTTTGTAATATTTTAGGCTTAGCAAAAAGTGAAGCAAAGTGAAAAATGAAAAGCTTATATACCTAGGGTTGGCCGAAAATATGAGCATAAATGGAAATTTTATTTTGTAATTTTTTAATCCAAATTAAAAATAGCAAAATCCAATTTGAATTCCATTTCCACAAAGTAAATACAAGTGCACCAATAAGATTAAGCCATATTTAGCCATAATATTATGTTAATGATAAAAGTAATTAATTATTCTAATTATTTAACAATTAGATAATTAGATAATTACTTAATACAAATATCCAAATACATATATCATATTTACTTTAAATATTCCATAATACATATATTTATGACATGTGTCAAATACTTTATTTGACAATTAATTAATGTGTATTTAATAAAATCAAATATTTAATCTAAATACACATTAATTATCAAATGGCCGAATAACCCTTTAAGCATGTATCTTTTCGTTTAACCGTTAAACGATTTATTAATATCAATATTATTTATAAAAATTGTCCTAGTGCTCTACGAGTATATTTCATTAGTGAGACTCTCTAGATTCAAGTATATCCGTCAGGAAATCCAATTTTGTGTCCATAAACTATCCACCCGTAAATTATGACAAACATGAATAAACTCGTTGAATCATACAGGTCGAGGTCATCACATACGTATAAACTCTCTGTCACAGATATCCGGATTATCCCAGATATATAGATATAAACGTCAAATCTCTATATGTATAATCTTGTCGATGTATCTATTAGCAATCTCTTAATAACAATTAGAACTCACTTCTACAGTGTAACACGGGCTCATGGATTTAACAGATTGCTAATTCCAAAATGAATACATATGCTCTGTACACATAACTGACAGATCCTATCTTAATACACACAGGATATTCTGAGGATCAGTCCACACTCAAAGAACAGGCGGAGGTCTGACCTAAATAGGTCGGTGACGTGACTGCCATCAAAGTGTGGAGGATACCTCATATATCCACGGTGGTATCTCAAGTCAAAGAATCACTATGCTACTCAACCTGCGAATATTCTTATTGACGTTGGTGCACCATCTATTAAGAATCTTCGGTGAGTCATTCAATGTTTATCCAATATAAACATCTACATGTCTATATGAGTATCCCGAGACTCATGGTTCATTGAGAAATCATTGGAATCCAATATTCCAATATACGATATGTACCAGTCACTGTGAGTTTACTTAATGACCAAACAATTGCAAACCTTAACCAGGAACAGTTTAAGAATGATATTGTTATGATACAACTCAATGTCAGTTGCGACGCTCTTATAACAGTATCATAACTGATCATTCTAAGGTCATTTACGTCTTTAGCATATCATAAAAGAAGATGTTATATTATAGAAACTGTTTATTTTATTCATAATAAAATATTTACACAAGTATTTACAAGAAAATACAAGAGAAATTGACGCTCAGAGCACTAACCCTAACATGATTTCTATCTTACTATATCTGATATGGGGTAGAAACATGTTTCGATGGAACATTGTTAAGTATGTGGGTAGCAGTAAGTAAAGCATAACCTTAAAGGTAATATTTAAGATGAGAATATCTCATCATTGATCGTACCATATCCAATAAAGTATGATTTCTCCGCTCAGACATACCATTGTGTTAAAGAGTTCCTAGTGGGCTATATTGGGCGAGAATCTCATTCTCACTTAAATAATTACTTAATTCTTCACTCATGAATTCACCATCTCGATTTGATCGAAGACACTTGATGAATTTCCTGATTTATTTTTCTAATTCATTTCAGAATATTTTAAAGTTTTTAAATGTTTTTGATTTATGTATCATCAAATAGACATATCCATACCTTCACTTATCATTCGTATAGTCACGAAGTATGTTAAACCATCATGAGCGACATGATTTGATAAACTGCACACATCACTGTGTACTGGCTCCAATAAATCTTCAACACGATGTCCAACGCCAAGAAATGAGGCCTTTGTCATTTTCCTTTGGATATATGACTCACAAATCCGATAAGGATCTAAGGTAATATCTTTAATCAAATGATTCTTAACTAATTTTGATATACGTCTAACACCTATGACTATTTGGCCCAATCTCATATGTCATAATTCAGTATTATTTAATTCAGATCTTTTATTTCTATTTTCCTCTATATTAAAGACATCTTGATAAGTTTTTCCAAAACATAATGATGTTGGACAGTTATGACCCATAGCATCACTATTTGTACAGATCATGGTGTTGCTGTACAAATTAACAATGTGACAAAGGAAATTGCTCTTCTATCATTTGTGATTAGATCACCAAGATGTATAAATGATAGAAGGTCCATATGATTAGTTTCGGATTGATAAGATATGAGACAGTATCAATCCACGAAGGTTTAATCATTAAATATCCCTAGTCGTAGTATTATCGAGATTGGACATCGATAATGCAGAATAGACTAGTATTACACTTGTGCGCGTTGTGAGGGCATAACGACATAGTTCTCATATATTGGGTATATGATACTCATGCAAGTGTAATAGGAGGTTGTGTTTTACCAATGGTACGGAAAACAGCTTCGCTCTGGATAGACCCATCGGAATTCCATTGGTAGTATGACTATGTGTCTATGGAAGTCTGAATCAGGATAGGTGTATTTGGTCTTAACTTGAGACTTTCACCGCTAATACTTGCGGCAATCAATACGTTTTGGTTTTGGTCGTCCAGGGCTTTAACAGGTTCTGTGTACGCCTCTTCTGGGTATATTGAGAATCGTAGTGTATTGGGTGTGATTTCGAGATGGAAGTATCACTCCAGTCATAGTGGAGATGATGATCACGTAGGATACGGAACTGGTTCTCTTATGTACTGCAGTCATCGGGATAATATGACTAGGTCATGATTATCCGATTATAGAAACTAGTTACCAGAGATCCGATATGTGCTTCGTACGGGGCATACACATTTCCAGCCCTATGCCTTGCACGTGACATCCGATATTGGATCGTAATACGCAATAGTACGTATACTACGCCTGATATAGATCACATATTCCAGTAAGAATATTTATGGAGAATTGGGTAGGCAAAGCATAAATAAAACTGAATAAAAGAAACTAAGAAGAGAACTCTTTATTTATATATAAGATTTGAGAGGAAGTAGTACATTTAAAACTGAAAAATCGAAATCTATTTATAGGCCCGAGTAAGCCTCCGGCGTCGCGACGCCAAGAGGTCCAGCGTCGCTACGCCATGACGTGTCAGCTTCTCATTGGTTGGGCGGCTGGCTGAAGATGGCATCGTTGAATTTCTGACACGTGGCAAGGCGGCTGGCGATGGCGGCTCGTTGAATCGTTGAAACGTGGCACGCGGCGCACGTTAGCAGATCTTCTATGATAGTGACACGTGTCACGGTGCATGTTAGCAAAGTCAAACTTCTCAACTCTGACTTGTTGACCCGGCGCACGTTAGCGAAGACTCGGTGCATGTTAGGCGTCGCGACGCCAAAGGCTTGCGCGGCGCGACGCTGAAAATTACGAAAAATGCCCCTTTTTGCCAATTTTCACACAGTTTTGCTCCAAATCACCTCCAAAATGTCTTGAATCTTTATTTATCTGCAAAATAAACACAAACACCATCAAATATTCATAAAACTCAAGAAACTATACAAAATATCAAGTTAAATGAGTGGGAAATAGTGATACATTTATCACTCATCACACAAAAACTTGACCGGCGTAAAAACACACGTTAACGCAAGCGCACATATCGTTCAAGTAGTATAAAAAGTATCGATCCCACGAGGACTTAATATCTATTCTATTAATTTTATGAGGTCAAGTGATTACTAATATCTAAAACAATTGTTTGAAAAGATAATGATGATTCTAAATTTAAAACAAGTAAAAGAAATATGAGAGTAGATTAATGAGAATTAAGACTATCTAGATAGCAGTTGGGTAAGTCATATGCAGTGTGTAAGTTGTGAAGAAAGAAATCATCAAATGGTTGGATGCTGGCATCATTTACCCCATCTCAGATAGCAGTTGGGGTAAGTCTATGCAGTGTGTGCCGAAGAAAGGAGGAATTAATGTGGTTACCAATGAAAAGAATGAGCTAATACCAACAAGAACGGTGACTGGATGGAGAGTATGTATGGACTACAGGAAGCTGAACAAAGCCACAAGGAAAGATCATTTTCCGCTACCATTCATTGATCAGATGTTGGACAAATTGGCAGGACATGAGTTTTACTGTTTTCTGGATGGATATTCAGGATACAATCAGATTTCCATCACCCCAGAAGATCAGGAGAAAACCACATTTACATGTCCTATGGTACTTTTGCTTTCCGCAGGATGCCATTTGGATTATGTAATGCTCCTGCCACATTTCAGCGTTGCATGATGGCTATCTTTTCAGACATGCTGGAGCAGAGTATGGAGGTTTGTATGGATGACTTTTCTGTATTTGGAGATTCTTTTGATCATTGTTTGTTAAATCTTGAACAGGTATTACAAAGATGTGAAGATACAAATCTGATACTCAACTGGGAGAAATGCCACTTTATGGTGCAGGAAGGCATAGTTCTTGGACACCGGATCTCACAAAAGGGAATCGAGGTAGACAAAGCAAAGATAGAGACAATTGAAAAATTACCTCCACCAACATCGGTCAAAGGAATTCGGAGTTTTCTTGGACATGCAGGTTTTTACAGGAGATTTATCAAAGACTTTTCCAAAATTGCAAAACCTCTTTGCAATCTTCTGGAAAAAGATGTGTCATTCAACTTCACCAAAGAATGCCAGGAAGCTTTTGAGATCTTAAAACAAAAGCTGGTCTCTGCCCCCATCATAGTAGCACCAGATTGGACCCTTCCAATTGAGGTAGGTGTAATGTGTGATGCTAGTGATTTTGTTGTAGGTGCAGTTTTGGGACAACGCAAAGCAAAGATATTCCACACCATTTACTACTCCAGCAGAACTTTGAATGAAGCTCAACTCAACTACACAACCACTGAAAAGGAGTTGCTTGTAGTTGTGTTTGCTTTTGACAAATTCCGCTCTTATCTGTTGGGTCCCAAAGTGGTGGTCTACACGGATCATTCAGCAATCAAATACTTGATTTCAAAGAAAGATGCCAAACGCAGATTGATCCGTTGGATTCTTCTTCTGCAAGAATTCGATGTGGAGATCAGAGACAGGAAAGGAACAGAAAACCAAGTGGCAGATCATCTATCAAGGCTCGAGAATGAAGAAACAACTGGCAAAGTTCTAACAATCAAAGAAACTTTTCCAGATGAACAGCTGTTTACCATAAAACAGCGGGAAATCCCTTGGTATGCTGACTATGTTAACTACAAAGTGTCAGGAAAATGGCCGTTAGAATGGACAACTCAGCAACGGAAGAAATTCTTCAAAGAAGTTAAACATTATGTTTGGGATGAGCCGTACCTATTCAAACGATGTGCTGATCAATTACTGAGACGTTGTGTTCCACAAGAAGAAGTCAAAAGTATTTTACAGCACTGTCATTCATCATTATATGGCGGACATTTCAGTGGAAATAAAACTGCAGCTAAAGTCCTTCAATCAGGTTTGTTCTGGCCCACTTTTTTTTAAGATGCTCATTTATTTGTTCTTCAATGTGACAGATGTCAGAGAATGGGAAATATTTCGAGGAGAAATGAAGGACCGTTGCAAAAAATTCTGGAAGTGGAGATATTCGATGTCTGGGGAATTGATTTCATGGGACCATTTGTTCCATCATTCGGAAACATGTACATCTTGGTTGCTGTAGACTATGTCTCAAAATGGGTTGAAGCAATTGCACTACCATCCAATGATTCAAAAGTGGTGATCACATTCTTGAAAAAGAATATTTTCACTCGGTTCGGAACACCTCGTGCAATCATCAGTGATGGTGGCTCTCATTTCTGCAACAGATATTTTAATGCACTTTTATCCAAATACGGAGTTACTCACAAAGTTGCCACAGCCTACCATCCACAGTCAAATGGGCAAGTTGAAATTTCAAACAGAGAAATCAAAAGAATCTTGGAAAGAACTGTTGGATCAACAATGAGGGACTGGTCAACAAAACTAGATGATGCATTATGGGCCTACGGACAGCTTACAAGACACCCATTGGTATGTCCCCATATCGATTGGTGTTTGGGAAAGCATGCCATCTGCCAGTTGAGCTTAAACACAAGGCGTACTGGGCATTGAAGAAGTTGAATTTTGATCCACAAGCTGTAGGAAAGAAAAGACTTCACCAACTCAATGAATTGGAGGAATTTCGCCTACAAGCTTATGAAAATGCCAAATTGTACAAAGAAAAGACCAAGAAATGGCATGACTTAAAAATAGTGCACAGACAGTTAAAACCAAAGAAACAGGTCTTGTTATATAACTCAAGGTTGAAACTTTTTCCTGGAAAGTTGAAATCAAGGTGGTCAGGTCCATTTGTGATCACTCAGGTTTTACCATCTGGAGCTGTTGAGTTACTGGATCCCAACACCAATAACACATTCAAAGTTAATAGTCAGCGTGTTAAGCACTACTGGGGAGAACCGTTGGAGCGACAAAAAAAAGTGTCACACTTTCAGATCCAGCATAAAGTTCAGGCAGTCACGTCTAGCTGACGACTTAAAACTTAGCGCTCGCAGGGAGGCAACCCATGCAATTGTGTATAAATTGTGATTTGGTATGATTTAATTTTGTGTGTTTAGTTTTTGCAGTTTAAGACATTTCAAGATGGAAGAAGCTCTCGCAAGTCTTCACAAGCAATTTCCTTCTCTCCCTCAAAAATCTCTGATGAAAGTTTACAAAGCTCGCTTGGAATGAATGAGACTTCTGATGATCAAAGGTATTCCTACTGATATTTGTTGGGTAATCGAAGCACGTATCCGTCTAGCAGGTGAGTTTTCTGAGACTTGTAGTTCTTATTTACCTGGTTTTGGAAGAAGCACCTATGCAAAGAAACGTAGAGCTAAGCAAATGGGTGTTTGTTACAAATGTGCGCGTTGGAATTGCAATACTCGTTGTCATTCTTTAGGAATGGTTTCTGATAATCGTGAAGATAAAATTAAATTCATTAGGGATGGCTTGAGTAAGGAGTCTGTAGATGATATATCTTCGACTCTTGAGACGCATCCCAGTGGATATGTTCATATAGCCATTCACAAATTACACACACAATTCCAAAAAGAAAGACAACAATTTAGTCTAGGGAATCTGACTCAAAAAGACCCTGTTTGCCAATTTATAAGAAAATTGGATGGGAAGCTTGTTCCTGACACATAGATGTCAATCAAGCCGCTACTTTTCTTGTACATATTATGTCTTTTTTTTAATAATTGATTTGTTTTGTTGTTTTCTCCGACAGGATCCAGACCTTTTTTACTATCACGATTTATTTTACTATTTTGCTACTAATCGTCCTTTGGAAGATACTAGTGCTATTATTTTACTCACCCTTTCAGGTATTATAAATTCAACTCATCATTGCACTTTTGAAGACATCCATAGTTGAGAAAGAATACATAAAATAAAAAATAAAAAATAAAAAAAATGGAAGCCACTTCAAGAAGACGAGTTGAAAACATCTGCGTGTTTTGCGGTAGTAGTGTTGGTACTAAACCACAATACGTAGAAGCAGCACATGAATTGGGTCGAGTCTTAGCTGCAAGGAATATGCACTTAATATATGGCGGAGGCAATCTTGGACTAATGGGAATCGTTTCAAAAGCCGTACAGGAAGGATGCAGTCATGTTTTGGGAATCATCCCAAAACCCTTGCCAGAGGCAAATCTTATTGGATCATCAAACGGAGAGGAACTGATCGTGCCAGGTATGTCTGAACGACTGGTTGAAATGATTAACCGTTATGATGCTTTTATTGCTTTGTCAGGTGGGTTAGGCACATTGGAGGAAATTTTTATAGTACTATCTTGGGCGAACCTGAACATACACCAGAAACCACTTGGACTACTCAACATTGATGGATTTTATGATTTTCTTTGTGTGTTTCTTGATGATGCCCGGAGAAATGGGTTCGTGTCAAAACCTATGAAAGAACTCCTTTTTACTGCCAGGTCTGCTCCAGATCTACTTGACCAACTCATAGCCTATGAACCACAAGTTGACCCTATCATTTCAAAGATAAAATGGTCCGATGATGATCGTGGTAAGAGGCGTCGTGTTAATCTGGATCTTAACCTTTAATTTGCTTGTAGTAATTCAGCCAACCAGGTATTATCTTCTAAACTCTTCTTCTACTGTTTAAGACATTGAGGACAATGTCTCATTTAGGTTTGGGGGTGAGGAATAGTAAAAAGTACTTGTTTGTATTGTGTTTTTATTTTTAGTCCAAAATTTTTCGAAAAAAACAAAAAAAATTAAAAAATTTTCAAAAATTACAAAAATATTTTGCATTTTATCAATGGCATATTTAAAGCTAGGTGATGGTTTGGTGTCTTCCTTCACTCACTACCTTTCTATAAGGAAAAGCTGTGAAGGCACCTAGATAATCATTCACTTGTAGCGTGTTGTGATAGACTAGTTTGGAGGACTCGTTGTTTATTCCTGACACCAAGCGATAAGAGCCTAAGGGGCTTGGGTATTTAAGTGAGCCTCGCTCCACCCTCCCTCTGGGGAATCGACAACGGGAAGTCCATTCGACAGTTAGTCACACACCATAAACTCGTTGGCACGTACCATAAGGTATAAAAAAAATGCGTTCACTTAGTCACTTGAACCCTTGAGTGGGGAGTCCAAGTTGTGAACAAACCTTCGTCAGCAAGCTCCTTTTGATTAAACTTCTGAAACCACATGTAAATTATAGTTATATGACCAGTAGAAATGTTTTGTTGTTATGTTGACTAAAAAGATGAAATTGGTAAGAAATAGCTGTGTAAGGAATTTCAACTCCTGAGACGTATTTCAAATCTAATTCAAAACAAGTTAATTTTTGTTTATTTACTTTTGAATTATTAAATCTGTAAATTCTCCATGAAACTGACTAAAATGAATCTTCATATACTTAGTTGGCAGATATTATCAACATACATGGTAACATACAGACATAAGATAAAATTGAAAAGATTGTAATATTCAGTGCTATAGTTTAATTAGAGAAGCATCTAAAAAAAAAAGTGATGGAATAAAAAAATATATATATATATACATCTGAGATCCGAGTTATTAAGTCTGTAAGGGTATTTTAATACCTAGTGCCCTAAAACCAACTGGTTTGGGAGTCACTGGCCCAAAGCTCGTTACATGGATCAAAAATGATAAAAAAAAATTTATATATATGTATATATATCTGAAGTCTGAGTAATTAAGTCCGTAGGGGTGTCTTAACACCTGATGCCCTAAAGCCAACTGGTTTGGGAGTCACCGACCTAAAGCTCGCTACATATATGGAAGATATTGTATATAAATAAAAAATAGAGAAAAAAATCAAAGAAAAAAAATCAGAAAAATCAGAAAATTTATTCCATTACTACAAAAAGATGTGAATTCTGATAAAACTTTAGGACAAAAATATTACTCTCTTATCAACTGCACTTATGACCGTTGTGGGCAAAAATGAGTTGTTTAATACTTTGTTAGCTGTGTATATGAAGAATGGTAAAAATAATCGGAGAATTTACTTATCCAGTAATTTAGAAAGAAACAAAACAATTAGTAAACTTGGAGTAGAAGTTTCACCTGATTAGTCACTAACATCTTTATTCTCTTTTCGCTTGTCTTTTTGCTTTTGTGTGCATTAGTTTCACTACCTTTTTACTTTTGTAAAATGTTTGTGGGTATCATTGCTGTAAACCCTCACGAGACTACAACTCGTCCACTAGGACACCTAGGGGTTTAAAGGCTTGTTGCATATGCTAAATGCAATCGTGATCCCTACAAAAGTGGCTTAGTTAAAATTTTATTATGTTATTTTATTTTGCTCGAGGACTAGCAAAATGTTAGGTTTGGGGGTGTGATGAGTGATAAATGTATCACTATTTCCCACTCATTTAACTTGATATTTTGTATAGTTTCTTGAGTTTTGTGAATATTTTGATGTGTTTTATGTTATTTTGCAGATAAATAAAGATTCAGGACATTTTGGAGGTGATTTGGAGCAAAACTGTGAAAATTGGCAAAAAGGGGCATTTTCGTAATTTTCAGCGTCGCGACGCCTAACGTGCACCGAGTCTTCGCTAACGTGCGCCGAGTCAACAAGTCAGAGTTGAGAAGTTTGACTTTGCTAACATGCACCGTGACACGTGTCACTATCACAGAAGATCTACTAACGTGCGCTGCGTGCCACGTGTCAACAATTCAACGAGCCGCCATCGCCAGCCGCCTTGCCACGTGTCAGAAATTCAACGATGCCGTCTTCAGCCAGCCGCCCAACCAATGAGAAGCTGACACGTCATGGCGTAGCTGTTGGGGTTGGTGCTCCGAGTGCCAATCCGGATCGTATTTATGTCCGATTCATAAATACAGACAGTTCAATTTTCCATAATATTACCAATTTTACTGGTAGCACCCTTGTCTTTTATACACTTATTCGATCTAATCTCGATTATATTGAAATTGAATCTGATTTAGTGATACGTGTATATTAGACAAAGACCCTAGGATTTACAATATAGTGCGCAGTTACAACGTAGTTTGTAATTGACATTGGGAAGCGCACTATTAGTTGTATATCCTTAAATAAAGTTCCTGGTCAAGATTTACTAACACGGGTCGGTTAGTAAAATCCGCTGAGACCAGTACATGTCGTATATCGTGACTTGGTCCGATGGTTTATCCCAGTGAACCATGAGTCTCGGGAGACTCGTATAGACATATAGGTGTTTATTTGATAAGACACTGAAGGTTTCCTAATAGATGGTACACCAACGTCAATAGGAACCTTCTCGAGTTGAGCGAGCATAGTGGTCCTTCGACTTGAGATACCACAGTGGGATATATGAGTTATCCTCCACACTTTGATGGCAGTCACATCAACGATCTATTCATGATCAGACCTCCGCCTGTTCGTTGGGTGTGGACTGATGCTCATGATATCCAGTGCGTATCAAGATAGGATCCGTCAGTCCTGTGTACAGGGCATAGACATCCTCACGTGTTTACGATCTAGTAAATCCATGGCCGTGGTATAACGTCGGAAACCAGTTCTGAGTGTTATTTCGTGATCGTAAATTGAAAGTCGACTGTATTATACCGAACGGGTTTGACGTTTTCATTTATATCCCAGGTATAATACGGATGGCCTGTGAAGGTGGGATTATACGTATGCTATGACCTCGACTTGCATAGTTTAGCGAGATTATCCGTGGTCGTCATAATTCATGAGTGGATGCATTATGGACATGAAATTGGATTTTGTGACGGATAAACCTAAACTTAGAGAGTCTCGCTAATAAAGCAAACTCGTAGAGCACTAGGGCAATTAATTACAAATAATTTGATTATTCGTAATATTACACATGCCGAGGTAATTTTATATCTAATGTGTATTTGTATTTGATATATAATTTGATTAGATACACATTAGAATTTTGACATATATATACCACTTTTATATTAATTAATTAAATGTTGATTAATTAATTTAGTTTCTAAAGATGGAATATTCTTGGAATATTCAATTTGGATAATTACTATTTTTTGACTAAATGTTAGTCATAAAATTGGGACATGTGTCAAGATTGTAGAGATGATACCTCTTTTTTTTTTTTATTGCCTCTTACGGCCAAGTTGAAAAGAGATGAAAAAATTAGGGTTTTCATTAGCCAGATTCGGCCAGCTGAGAGGGGAAGCCATTTTCGGCAAAAGCTGAAAAGAAAGGTGAAAAAGGTTGTTTTTCATTTTTATTATTTCTTAGTTCTCTTCCAGGTGAAATGAATTGAGAGTATTCAAAAGTTGTTTTGATTTGAGCACATGCTTCTCTGTCTCTGCAAAATTAAAATTAAATGGAAAATGGTTTTTCATTATTTTTACTTTTAGCTTCTGACGCTTATGTGTGTGGTGGAAGCTATTCGGCCAATTTGGCAAAGTTAATATCAAATGAAAAGGGAATGAATGAAAATTGTTTTTTTTTCATTCACTTTGACTTTCAAAGGCCATTTCCATTTCTTGAACTGGAGATAAAAAAAAATGCCATTCGGCCATTTTCTTAAATGTTGAGCAATGGTCATACGGTTAAAGAGGGCTGTTTTTGGCTTGTTTTGAAATGGTTTCAAATAAATCAATTTGGGGCTTTTCTCTTGGAAGGACAAAACAACAAATTGGAAGCATAAACAACTTCAATTGGAGCTTAAACTATAGATAGTGAAGGAGTTAAGGTAATTCCTTGAAAATTATTTCAATTTGTTCCAATTGAATTACATATGATGTATTTAGGATTTATGCTTATTTGATGAGTTTTGTTTGTGAGAAAAAACCAAATGATTATATTATCGTAGCATGTGTAAACAAATTGGGTAATTAATGTAATTGACCCAATTAGGGTATTGGATACTCATATTGCCATTCTAGAGTTATATTAGCCACTCATAAGTGACCTAGAATTGTTTTAGAGTAACTTTATGGTGGGACTCATTGTATCAATCAAATTGGATTTGGCTATGGATATGAATTGAATTAATTTTAGAATTAATTTGATTAATTTGTAATTAATTCAATTTGGCTTAATTTGTGAAATTGAGATGTTATGGATGTAATTGGATGTATAATAATGCGTAGGAAAATTTCTAGAATTTTCGAAATTGCTTCGGAAGTGTTTCAGAAATTTTCCGTAAAATCGCATTAAGGGAAAATTGTAATTTTGTGAAATTATAATACTTATGAATGTCATCAGAGATTAGGGCAAAATACAGATTTATAATTGGTATACGATATCAATTATTCATCAGGACTGTTAAAAGTTTTAAAAGTCGATTTCGCCCGAACCCGCGCTTCCGCCGCGCCCCGACCCTAAAACCCCAACAAAATGGTATCAGAGCAGGTTTGATGCTTCATCCATTACATTTTTCATGCTTGATATATGATATTTAATCCAATTTTAATGATCGCACATGCTAGGAATCTATATGTGTTTCTTTACTTTTCGGTTCTTCGCTAACGGTAAATGTAACGAAATTTAATAGTTAAATTAAGTTATATTTTCTATAGGTAGAATTGAAATATTTAGAAAATGATTTAGATTAAAATTCTGCATTGGATGTAGATTATAACTTTCGTAGGAAAATCCCCGCTTTTAAATATGGCTGTAAAGTAACGTGTATTGGATACATGTTTCTTGGTCCGCCTTGCCAGTACGGATGCAAATGATTTCCTGATGCTATAGCTGTATCGTGCCAAAGCTGTGCAGTTATGGTTGATGGTAGTTCATTTGCGCCGGTAAAACTTATATGATAAGAGACAAATTCAAGTGAAAGTGGAAATCCTGAACGTGCCAAAGCTGTCAGGACTACACCGGTAGCTTGAGTTTGTCATTGACAAGTGTAGCCTTGATACGCCTCCCTGTGAACGTGCCAAAGCTGTCACAGCGAGAAACGGTCAGGACCGAAATCAGGAGTCACTAGTGAGTGATTGACAAAGAGTTGTCTACCTAATGATTATACGTAGGCGAGAACGTGCCAAAGCTGTGAGTCGAAATATATTCATGGGATCCTACTCTCACTATGGAATTCGATTTAATTATTGAATTCCCGTTGTCCGTTGGGGATTACGGTATTACGTAAAGTAGTGGGAGACACTGCTGAGTTTAAAATCCATAACTCAGGCAGTGCGTAATTTTATGGAATTTACTGCTTTCGTTTTCTTTTATTCTATATTGTTTATATATTTATACTTCTAATCCACAGCATTTATATTTCTTGAATATATATTTTCTGACTTTACTTATGGCTGCGTGTTTCTAGAATAGGTTCTAGAAAGACCGTAGACTTAGATATTGTTAGATTAGTTTAAACCATCGGGAACTGTTGTTCTAATTTTTCCTTGAAAATCAAGATGGTTTGTGACTTATTTACCAAGTCACGATTATGTAATCTAAATAGATATCTGGTTTAGGATATTAGTCTAGTTAGAATTATTTCTGATGCAGTAAGAATTGACATGAATCGGTTCATGTCTCGAGATTCTTGACTGGCATTAAGAAAACCCCATTAGTATTTGTTTATCTTATAATGAAGTTTCTTAGCTTTGATGACTTTAGAAGTCGCGTGTCTGACACAATTTGCTAATCATTATTTGCAATTGTTGTGATTAATTGAACGTAAATTATAAAGCTTAATAAATGAGATATGTATAGTTGTGTATAGAGAATATTGATTCTCGCAATACGACAACTGTGGGTATTGGATACCGGATCTCCCGTCTAGTTAATTAAAATAATATTTAATAACTGTTTTGATATTTGATATCAGAACTTATGACTATTGGATGGTTACTTGTTCAGTATAAACAGTTGTTACATATTTTAAGACGACTAGTAGTGTCATTAATGAAAAGATAAACATTAAGAAAAAATATTCGGTAAAGTAAATAACTTAGAACTGTGCTTTATGAGATTTTATCATCAAAGCATTAGATGCTTGTTCCGTATGGTAAAGGATGGTCTGATATGAGATCACACCACATATCCTTATCCGTTTAATGAATATTGTATTCAAGAAATGATTAAATTTCATTTAACCGATGATTGTCATTGGACCGCAGATTTATTAAACTAATGTTTTGGAAGTATGTAGTTTAATGAATTAGAAATTGTCTTGTATAGTTTTCTTTACTTCGTAACTCAGTTAATAAATTGTCATGACTTAGTTACATGTTTCTAATAGAGATCATATTGAATGTCTTGAATTGTTCAAGAACTGTCAATATGTTTCTAATGAAACTCGGATAGAATATTTTGAATAGTTCAAAGATATTTTATATGTAGTGTCGAAAACTATATCTTTAAAAATTCATTGCACGTCTTTGAATTGTTGGAAGATGTTTGATTTGATCAAACGCATGAATTTAAGGCATTAGTTCTATAGTTATTTAATGAATGTGATTCTTATTCAGTATTAAACTTCCGCGATTCCATTTTGATGGAATTGGTCAGTGGGAGTTATCGAATCTTATATGATTTGATTTATTGATATTGAGTATTACCGAATTGTTTTTCAATGCTTTTGGGGTTATGCTCCTGTAACATAAATTTCGTCTCTTTGATTTAGGTTCCATTTGTTTCTACAAATACATATATGATATGTATAGTAGAAAATTCGAATTTTGAAAAGTTTAAGATTTGAAACTTTCTTTTGTATAATGATTATATAATTGAAAGTACTTATGCCTCTGAGGTACGAGTAATAGGTTTATCATTTATTCTATTTAATGGAATATTGTATTCTATTTGATAGAATATCTTTTCTACGATCCCGAGTAACAAAATTATTTTATTACTTGGTAGTTAACATTGGATGTTGACGATTGCAGAATAGATTTGACTTAGTGAAGTTAAATGTGAGAATGATAAACTGTAAGTGGAACTACGTAATTGATAAGATGAAAAGACCCTCAGATAAGCTTTCCGAAAATCCGTGTTCTCTGATTTTGATATCAGTCAGATTGTCTGGTTTTATCGAAATATAGAGAATACATATTTGTCAGTAGGGTCAGTGGGAGCATACAAATTTCTTTCTAGTATATATATATCCTTAAGTCTTTTTTTTCTCCGTGGAAGTAATGGGAGTAGTCTCTATTATATTAGATATATAAAGTTTTACATAAGATATAAAACTAAGAGACTTGTGAGATACTCTCATTAATCGCATATTAGATATGATCTAATAAATAACACAGTAAGACTATCGTATGACAGTTAGTACAACTGTTTGACAGTTAACGTGTCTTTTATGTATATAATATTCATATTTCGTAAATGATGATTCCTTTGTCGAAAGAGAGATTGATTAGAATATCTAGTCAATCCTATGCATCATTGGATGAAAGCGTAATGAATGCTATATTATGTGCGATTAAAGATATCAATTTAATCGTAATTGTTACGAGTTATTTTGATATGTTATAGACCATATGATGAGTCTTGGAACAAGTTCTTTGTTATCTATGAGATACTAAGAACGAGTTTCTTGTTCATGGAGAATTTAGTCAGCAACCATAAGGTCAGATTAGTTTTGATTCTAATTATGACATTAGATGGTCTATGTCATATAAAGTCAGAAAAGATGCAGTGGGAGTGTCACTGTTGGTTCTACTAAATTAGTGGAATCAGTTGCAACTTATGAAGTATTGACTTATGAAGTTGCAAAGTGACCTCAATGATTAGAAGTGTTGATATTAGTTTTGTGCTTACGGTTGTCTGCAAAATATTTGGATTTGATCTCTAAATACATAGACAACTCAGTAGTTATAGCACAATACTGATACAGCATCTGAGTCATATTGATGTGAAATTTGGATTCTACAAAATATGAATGATGTTGGTTTAGGAAAACGATTGAGTTTGTTTGACAGACTCGATTTGTTAAAGCAGACTTACTTGTTCTTGCCTACCTCTTGAGTGCTGGTGAGCTCTTGAGAACCATGAGTATACGATACACATTGAGATGAGTATAGGATACCATGGATTGGCACTAGAGCAAGTGGGAGAAATTGTTGGGGTTGGTGCTCCGAGTGCCAATCCGGATCGTATTTATGTCCGATTCATAAATACAGACAGTTCAATTTTCCATAATATTACCAATTTTACTGGTAGCACCCTTGTCTTTTATACACTTATTCGATCTAATCTCGATTATATTGAAATGAATCTGATTTAGTGATACGTGTATATTAGACAAAGACCCTAGGATTTACAATAGTGCGCAGTTACAACGTAATTTGTAATTGACATTGGGAAGCGCACTATTAGTTGTATATCCTTAAATAAAGTTCCTGGTCAAGATTTACTAACACGGGTCGGTTAGTAAAATCCGCTGAGACCAATACATGTCGTATATCGTGACTTGGTCCAATGGTTTATCCCAGTGAACCATGAGTCTCGGGAGACTCGTATAGACATATAGGTGTTTATTTGATAAGACACTGAAGGTTTCCTAATAGATGGTACACCAACGTCAATAGGAACATTCTCGAGTTGAGCGAGCATAGTGGTCCTTCGACTTGAGATACCACAGTGGGATATATGAGTTATCCTCCACATTTTGATGGCAGTCACGTCAACGATCTATTCATGATCAGACCTCCGCCTGTTCGTTGGGTGTGGACTGATGCTCATGATATCCAGTGCGTATCAAGATAGGATCCGTCAGTCCTGTGTACAGGGCATAGACATCCTCACGTGTTTACGATCTAGTAAATCCATGGCCGTGGTATAACGTCGGAAACCAGTTCTGAGTGTTATTTCGTGATCGTAAATTGAAAGTCGACTGTATTATACCGAACGGGTTTGACGTTTTCATTTATATCCCAGGTATAATACGGATGGCCTGTGACGGTGGGATTATACGTATGCTATGACCTCGACTTGCATAGTTTAGCGAGATTATCCGTGGTCGTCATAATCATGAGTGGATGCATTATGGACATGAAATGGGATTTGTGACGGATAACCTAAACTTAGAGAGTCTCCGCTAATAAAGCAAACTCGTAGAGCACTAGGGCAATTAATTACAAATAATTTGATTATTCGTAATATTACACATGCCGAGGTAATTTTATATCTAATGTGTATTTGTATTTGATATATAATTTGATTAGATACACATTAGAATTTTGACATATATATACCACTTTTATATTAATTAATTAAATGTTGATTAATTAATTTAGTTTCTAAAGATGGAATATTCTTGGAATATTCAATTTGGATAATTACTATTTTTTGACTAAATGTTAGTCATAAAATTGGGACATGTGTCAAGATTGTAGAGATGATACCTCTTTTTTTTTTTATTGCCTCTTACGACCAAGTTGAAAAGAGATGAAAAATTAGGGTTTTCATTAGCCAGATTCGGCCAGCTGAGAGGGGAAGCCATTTTCGGCAAAAGCTGAAAAGAAAGGTGAAAAAGGTTGTTTTTCATTTTATTATTTCTTAGTTCTCTTCCAGGTGAAATGAATTGAGAGTATTCAAAAGTTGTTTTGATTTGAGCACATGCTTCTCTGTCTCGGCAAAATTAAAATTAAATGGAAAATGGTTTTTCATTATTTTTACTTTTAGCTTCTGACGCTTATGTGTGTGGTGGAAGCTATTTGGCCAATTTGGCAAAGTTAATATCAAATGAAAAGGGAATGAATGAAAATTGTTTTTTTTCATTCACTTTGACTTTCAAAGGCCATTTCCATTTCTTGAACTGGAGATAAAAAAAATGCCATTCGGCCATTTTCTTAAATGTTGAGCAATGGTCATACGGTTAAAGAGGGCTGTTTTTGGCTTGTTTTGAAATGGTTTCAAATAAATCAATTTGGGGCTTTTCTCTTGGAAGGACAAAACAACAAATTGGAAGCATAAACAACTTCAATTGGAGCTTAAACTATAGATAGTGAAGGAGTTAAGGTAATTCCTTGAAAATTATTTCAATTTGTTCCAATTGAATTACATATGATGTATTTAGGATTTATGCTTATTTGATGAGTTTTGTTTGTGAGAAAAAACCAAATGATTATATTATTGTAGCATGTGTAAACAAATTGGGTAATTAATGTAATTGACCCAATTAGGGTATTGGATACTCATATTGCCATTCTAGAGTTATATTAGCCACTCATAAGTGACCTAGAATTGTTTTAGAGTAACTTTATGGTGGGACTCATTGTATCAATCAAATTGGATTTGGCTATGGATATGAATTGAATTAATTTTAAATTATTTGATTAATTTGTAATTAATTCAATTTGGCTTAATTTGTGAAATTGAGATGTTATGGATGTAATTGGATGTATAATAATGCGTAGGAAAATTTCTAGAATTTTCGAATTGCTTCGGAAGTGTTTCAGAATTTTCCGTAAAATCGCATTAAGGGAAAATTGTAATTTTGTGAAATTATAACTTATGAATGTCATCAGAGATTAGGGCAAAATACGGATTTGTAATTGGTATACGATATCAATTATTCATCAGGACTGTTAAAAGTTTTAAAAGTCGATTTCGCCGAACCCGCGCTTCCGCCGCGCCCCGACCCTAAAACCCCAACAGTAGCGACGCTGGACCTATTGGCGTCGCAACGCCGGAGGCTTACTCGGGCCTATAAATAGATTTCGATTTTTCAGTTTTAAATGTACCACTTCCTCTCAAATCTTATATATAAATAAAGAGTTCTCTTCTTAGTTTCTTTTATTCAGTTTTATTTATGCTTTGTAGTAGTAATTCTATCCATCCATGATGGGGTAACTTCTTTATGCTGAGGTAATAAGGTAATACTTTTACTTTTGCTATTTAGATTAATCTCCCTTAAATATAATATATAAACTATTTAAAATCTGAATTAATAAAGGATACCGCCATTCTGGACGGTTGGTTATTCAATTTAAATTGGTTAATCTTGACTTAATGAGGATACCGCCATACTGGTCGGTTGGTTTAAGTTTATATTTCTGTTCCGCCTTATGGCTGGTATATTTGAATTTGACTTAATCAGAATACCGCCATTCTGGACGGTTGGTTTAAAATATCATAAGATTATATATTATTTTATTGGGAGATATCTAAATAGTAAATAGTAGAAGTTGATTCCTTTTGCCTTAGCATTTCTTTTCATTTCTTTGCAAATTATTATTCTACAAATACTTTTCAGCAAATTCACTTTATGTCTTTTAAGTTTTTATCAGTTTTAGTTATGTGTTGTAACTAAGTTAAATATCTAGGGTTGTGATAAAATCTAATATCACTGGTTTTAAAAAGGGTTAAATTATAGTTTGGGTAATTTAAAGAGTTATTTGTTGAGTCATAATCTTAATGTCTTTTTATTAACTGGTCATTAATAAAATTGACTAGATAAAACTTAAAATGAACTAGACATAGAGACTTTAAGTTTAAAGACCTTATACTCAACAACTCACGATCTTCTTTAAGGATAGATAAACCTTTAATAGATTTCCTTACATGATAGGAATATACCTGTTGGGCGGGGGTAATCAATAATTGGAATTCAATCTTAATGAATCTAGGTAATTTAATTGACATAGACATATGATTCAATTTGATTATTCTATGTATTTGTAAATGACCATTGGAAGAAGCTTTTACATAATTTAGTGTTCCAGATTAATAATTCAATATTTTACCCAACTCTGATTTAACTACTTCATCTTTTAATTAATATTGGAAGAATTCACAACCCTAGATAGTCTTAATTCTCATTAATCTACTCTCATATTTCTTTTACTTGTTTTAAATTTAGAATAATCATTATCTTTTCAAACAATTTGTTAGATATTAGTAATCACTTGACCTCATAAAATTAATAGAATAGATATTAAGTCCTCGTGGGATCGATACTTTTTATACTACTTGAACGATACGTGCGCTTGCGTTATACGTGTGTGTTTACGCCGGTCAGCATGGCGCTTTGCTAGAAGCCAACCTTGTCTTGTAAATCGGTAAAAACATAGTACTAGGTACATACGTGTTCGGATAGTCCGACGACCGAATTTACTGCCAACATATCCGGGGATCTCATGGGTCGCTTCCCAAAGATTCACCGATGACGTATGACTCGCACTTTATTAATCTGGGATTAATTAAAAGAGAGAGAAAATTAATCTGGGATTAATTGCGGAGATATTTTATCTGGGATAAAATATCATTTAAGAGAGAGAACGATTAATTTGGAATTAATCGATAAAATAATATATTTGATATATTATACGAAATTGGATTTCGACGCGGAATTAAAATTAGATTTTAATTCGGGCGAACAAGTTAATTTAGAATTAATTCGTTAGCGATGTGAATAGTGATTTTGCTAGGCATAATTATTTAATTACGTCGCAATGGAAAATTCGTTAATTTGGAATTAGCAAACCCGAGCCCGAGAGTGTTTGCGGGTGCACTCGCATTTCGAATTCAAATACGGCCCACAAGTCACATCAAGCGTCAAATCACTAGTCAATCAATTGATGTGAAGTCTAGTCACTTTGAGTGATATGACAACTTGTCATTGTGATTGATGGTGGTAGTTGGCAAAGCTTTAATACCTTTGACTTTTTGAAATTCAAATTTTTGGTATATATTTTAATTGATTTTGGAAATCAATTATAAAATACACAAAACCAACTTCTTCTCTCTCACTCTCATCTCTCTTACGCCCAATGGGCTTTTCTTCTCCATTTTTTTTCTGGTTTCACCGTGAATTGAAGGAGAAGCAATAGGAAATTTTGCGGCAAAATTCTTGGAGGACAAAAACCAGTAAATGTCGTGAGCCACCTTGGAGGAAAGCTTGAAGTTTTGTTCCTCGCATCGCTCAACCGATCATTGTAAGTATTTCGCAACTTCCTTGTTGTATTCGCACATGGTTTCATTGCTTGATTTGATCCCGGTTAGACCGTAGAAACCCAACAAATGACCATTAGATATTCAATCAAATGATTTGGTTGCTTGAGGACGTTTGTAGCTCGAAATTGTAGAAGGCTAAGTTCTCGAGAGTTTTCTTTTTAAATAGGTAAAAGTTGTAAAATGAACAAATGTGGTCTTTAGATAGGCTACTCGTCTAATTTTGATAATTGGATTGGAATGAGAGTGATGGATTGGTAACATGTGTCACGACGATCATAGCCGTTGAATTCAAACCAAGGGCTCGGATAAGAGCCACATGCTCGGTTAATCTTAGTTGTCTAAGTTTTGGCGCACAATGCATATATGGGTGACATTTGGCACATTAAGGAGACGAAACAAAAAAGGGATTTGATGGATATGATTGGTATTTAATGAAGACCATTGTACCTCTGCATATTCCTAGGGACGTTTGAGAACCTTATGAGCACTTTTTCGAATGGCGGTGAAAGAAAGACAATTGTAAGAAAATGATATCTTTGGCATTATGTAGAGCAGCCCGTCCCGAGGAGGATGAACCTGGGAAGAGCTAAGGTTATCTAGAGTTCCTAATAGGCCACAACTCGAGGATATTAGGTCAGTCTTTATCTATATGAACTGTTATCTTTTGTAAAATTATCGGCATCAACTCGAAAACGTTTGATACCGAGAACTAGGGAACATATATTGATGGTGTTTTTTGAAAGCTATTACCTCAATGAAGGTTTAGATTCCGAGGAGTGGTAGAATAGAGATTGTACTTAGCTAAAAATGGATGATAAATTCCCAAAGGCCCAGCAAGAGATGAGGTCTGACAGAGAGATCTTACCTCATGGCACAAAAGAGTTCTCCTGATAACAGAGAGTATTGAGGATGAAGTAAGTTTTGATACTGACCCGACCACATGAAGATGAGTGATTTAGGATTTCTTGAGAGTTTTTAGTGACTGATCCGATGAGGGTCTGTGAAACCCAACCTAGTTAAAGGGAGATGCAGGACTTCGATAATCATCATCCACCTCGGCATGTCAACCCGATGAACAAAGATAGGATCACATGTTGACCAGTATTAAAGTCATGTGATGTATGCCCTGCATGAGAAGATGTGCTTTCAGAAGGCTAATGATGGTGGAAGGAAAATAATAGTTTACAGTGGTTGTACGCTCTGCCAGCCGCCATAGGCCGGTGTAGTGGCATGACAATGGCAGAGTAGAGTCGCCATAGGCCGATGCAGTAGAAGAAAAATAAACAGATTCGATTGACTAAATTGAGGGTGGTTTAGGATGGCACAGGCTGTAATGATGATCTGTGATATTGGCTGACATCACGGTTAGTGGTGTTGAGGTTTTCTCAAAGGCGCAGGCGGAAGCGCGGTTCAGACAAAATCGTAACTTTAAAACTTACCAAATAAATTATTCAATATCCAATATGAATAATTCATTCATATTTCACTCAAACATGTTATATTCATTATCAAATAACAATGTAAATAATTTAGATAACATCGCAAAACATTTACGAAAACATTTTTCCGTAATATGGCATAAAACATGTTTTTGCCTGAACCGAACAACCAATACAAATAGGGGCTGCCCAGGTCAGCCCCAATAGTACTTGGGCAGTTCATGGGCTACCTTAACAGTGACCAATTCACTGTTTGGATAGTTGTGTCACCAGGTAAGCCCGAAACTCACCCGGTAACACCATTTTTCACCGTTTTCGCTTATTTTCACTCCGAAATAATTTCCGGTAATTATTCCAATGCCCAACACACATCCAATACATTTAAATAATATATTTTTCATCACCAAAATTCGAGAATTTCCAGATCTGATCTGGTTGCCAAAAATATCATTTTTCATGCTTTAAATCCAATTTTCTCAACATTAATCAAATTACTATTTACACCAATCAAAGTCACCACCTATGAAGAACTCAAGAATAATTCTAGGAGTTATAAGACTGGTCATAACACTCTAGAATGGCAACAAGTCATCAAATGACAAAAATGAACTAATATTACACTAATATTATTCAATCTAACTTCACACATGTATCTAGCCTCCAAATCCATCATCCAAATCAAAAATCCACAAATACCAAGAAAGAAAGAAACCCTAGAACTATTCTAAATATTAAAGAACAATAAACAAACTTTCTAAGCTTAAGAATATTGAAGATTACCTCAAAATCTCATAATTTCCTTAAGCTTTCTTCTTGATTTCATCTCTTTCTCTCAAGTTTCTTCAAGAAAAATTTTGGGAGCTTTCATGGAGGTGTATTTTCGACCAAGGGAGGCTTATGAAAGAGAATAAAATTTTTCACTTTATATACAAGGCTTAACCTAACTTGGGGGCATTTTGGTCATTTAAAGTCAATTAATTATAATTAAAGAATTCAAATTCAATTTGAATTCTTCAAGCTTCAAAAAAGAACATGCCACTTATTACCAATAATAAAAAAATATATGTAATAATAATTACTACAAATGAATTATTTAATCTAATTAAACATAAAGTTAAAGTAGACAAATTCAAATTGAATACTTCAACCTTAATGTTTAATATTATTAGTAACCAATAATAATTAAACATATTTCATAACAATTATGAAATATAGATATTATTTAATTATCTAAATATTTAATATTTAAATATCTAAATAATTAATTAATATAATTATTAGTATATATATGTATTTTTATTTACACTAAATAACAAAATACATATATCAATGACATGTGTCAAAAACTCATTTAACAAATAATTCATATGTATTTAATCAAATTTTGTATCAAATACAAATACATATTAATTATTAAGTAACCAAAATCTCATAATGCATGTATTTTTCGTTTAACCGTTTAAATGATTCGATTAACTCATTTAATCCGGTGAAGTATTATGAATAATATGTATTATTCATAACGTGTTGCCCAAGTGCTCAACGAGTACACTTTATATTGTGAGACTCTTTAAGTTTAGGTTTATCCGTCATGGAATCAAATTTCGTGTCCATAATTCACTCACTCATGAATTATGACGACCACATATATTCTCGTTAAACTATGCAAGTCGAGGTCATTGCATACATATAATCCATCTGTCACAAGCAATCAATATTATACCGGTAATATAGATAGGAACGTAAAACCCCTAAGGTATAATATTGTCGACTTTTAAATTTAAGATCTCTTAATAACACTCGGAACTCATTTCCGAAGTATACCATGGCCATGGATTTACTAGATCGCAAATACGTTCAAGATATCTATGTCTTGTACACAGGACTGACATATTCTATATGATACTCACAGGATATCATGAGCATCAGTCCACACCCAACGAACATGCGGAGGTCTGATCTAAATAGATCGGTGACGTGACTGTCATCAAAGTGTGGGGGATGTCTCATATATCCACAGTGGTATATCAAGTTGAATGACCACTATGCTACCCGACTCGAGAAGATTCCTATTGACATATGTGTGCCATCTATTAGGAAATATTTGGTGAGTTATTCAATATTTATCAAATAAACACCTACATGTCTATACGAGTCTCCCAAGACTCATAGTTCATTGAGATAAACCATTGGACCAAGTCTCGATATTCGACATGTACTGGTCTCACGGATTTTACTAACCGACCCGTGTCAATAAATCTTGACCAGAAACGTTATTTAAGAATATACAACTTATAGTGACGCTTCCCAATGTGAATTACAAACTACGTTGTAACTGCGCACTACGTTGTAAATCATGGGTCTTTGTCTAATACATACATATCACTAAATCATATTTAGTTTCAATCTAATCGTAATTAGATCAAATACGTATATAAAAACAATAGGTACAACCATTAAGTAAGTAATATTATGAAAAAAATAATTATTCGTATTCATGAATCGGACATAAATATGATCCAGATTGGCACTCTAAGCACCAACTCTAACAATTTATCCCACTTGCTCTAGTGCCAATCCACGGTATCATATACACATCTCAATGTGTATCACATACTCATGGCCCTCAAGAGTTCACCTAGCACTCAAAAGGTAGGCAATAATAAGTAGGTCTGCTATAACATATTAAGTTTGTCCAACAAATTCAATCGTTTCCCTTAGCCAGCATCATTCATATTTTGTAGAATCTAAGTTATACAAAAATATGACTCGGATGTGACATGAACTTTATGCTACAGTTACTGACTTGTCTATGTATTTAGGGATCAAATCCAAAATACTACGCAGACAATCACAAGCATAACACTAATATAAAAACTTCTAATATATGCGGTCACTATATAACTTCATAAGTCAATATTTCATAAGTTACAATTAATTCCACTAACATAGTAAAATCATATATGACACTCTCACTGCATCTTTTCTGACTCTATACGACGTAGACCGTCTAACATCATAATTAGATTCAAAACTAATCTGACCCTAGTGGCTGCGGACTATATTCTTCATGAATAAGAAACTCGTTCTTAATATCTCAAAGATAACAAAGAACATGTTTCAAGACCCATCATACGGTCTACAAGATATCAAAAATAGCTCGTAATAATTACGATTAAATTGATATCTTTAATCGTACATAATATAGTATTCATTATGCCATCATCCTATGATGCATAAGATTGACTAGATATTATAATCAATTTCTCTTTCGACAAAGGAATCATCCTTTACGAAAGATGAATACTATATACAAGAGACACATTAACTATTAATAAATTATACTAACTGTTAAACAGTTATACTAACTGTCTCACAGATAGTCTTACTGTGTCTTTTATTAGATAATATCTAATGCACGACTAATAGAAGTATCTCACAAATCTCTTAGTTTTATATCATATATAAAATATTATATCGAATATAACAAAGACCACTCACAATGCTATCATGGTGAAAAGAAGACTCAGGTAAACCTTTTACCTCACAAACATATCATTATTACATTAATAATGATAATATCGTTATTATATATAACAATAGAAAGAAATTTATACGCTCTCACTAACCCTACTATCATATATGTATTCTTTATGCTTTGATAAAATCAGACAATATAATCGTTATCAAAATTAGAAAACTCAGATTTTCGGAAAACTTATCTGAGTCTACAATAGGCTCTATAAGCTAGTATACCAAACTACGATCTTAACAGAATATAAACTCCAGGGTCATTATAGAACGAACTCTTCAAACAAAGAATCACAACGGATCTCTTCTTCAAAGAAACCATTCAGGAACGCCACTTTGTATTCTTTAGCCAAAATACATAGTTAATATCAACATTAACCAACAGATTCTTAATTTTTCAATTAGTGCAACTATAGACAAATTTTCTCAAAATCTACAATAGATTGATAAGTATTACCTTTCTCGATGTCATACTATAAAGGTCAAACCTTTAATACGCTCACTCTACTTTTGCTGTGGAAACCATTTGCACATTTTATGAACGATTCATAACGAAAGCTTAATCAAGTTCAAAAAACTTAATTATAGTAAGCTACGAACAATCTTAAATCTATGATTCAATGCTAACTTCCGAAATCGATATCAAATATCGCTTCCATTATAAGTTATAGGATGATTTTCTTCGATAAGAAAACAACAAAACCATTTAGTATCAAATACTTCGCAAATGATTCTGACATCCTATTGGACTTATATGGAAGATGTCTAATGGTCTTTTCATCTTATTAATTATGCAGTTCCATTTATAGTTTATCACTCTCACAATTGACTTTAATAAGTCAAGTCTTTTCTACAATGGTCAACATCTGATGTTATACACCAAGTAATAAAATAATTTTATTACTCGAAATCATAGAAAAGATATTCTATGAAATAAAATACAATATTCTATTAAATAGAATAAATGATAAACTTTTGCTTGTACCTCCGAGGCGTAAGTACTTTTCAATTATATAACCATTATACAAAAGAAATATTCTAATCTTAAACTTTTCAAGATTCGAATTTTCTACCTATACATATCATATACGTAACCGTAGAAACTAATGGAACCTTAATTAAAATGATGAATTAGCGTTACAGGAGCATATCCCCAAGAGTATTGAAACTAATTGGTAACACTCAATATCAAACGAAACAAATCATATAAGATTTGATTTCTCCCACTAACCAATTTCATCACGATGGAATCGTAGAAGAATAATATTGAGCAAGAATTGCATTCATTGAATAATCTAAGAACTGATTCCCATAAATTCATATGTTTGATCGCATCAAACATCTTTGAACAATTCAAAGATTCATGATGAATTTTAAGGATACAGTTTTCAAAACTTCAAATTGAATATCTTTGAACCAGTCAAAATATTCTATCCGCGTTTCATCAGAAACATATTGAAAGTGCTCGAACCATTCAAGACGTTCAATATGTGTTCTTTTAGAAACACGTAACTAAGTCATGACAACTCAATAACTAAGTTACGAAGTAAAGAAAACTATCCAATGTAATTTATAATTCATTAAACTACATACATCCAATGTATTAGTTTAATAAATTTGTAGTCCAATGACGATCATTGGTTAAATGAGATTTAATCATATTCTCGAATACAATATTCATTAAATGGATAAGGATATGTGATGTGATCTTGTATCAAACCATCCTTTACCATACGGAATAAGCATCTAATGATTAAATGATAAAATCTCATAAAATATTGTTTTAAGTTATTTACTTAACTGATTATTTTTCTTAATATTTATTTCTTCATTAATGACACTATTAGTCATATTAAAATGTGTAACAACCGTTTGTAAAGAACAAGTAACTATCCAATAGTCGCAAAATCTGATATCAAATATCAAAACAATCATTAAATAATATTTTAAATAACTAGACGGGAGATCTGGTATCCAATACCTATAGTTGTCGTGTGAGAATCGATATTCTCTCCACACAACTATACACATCTTATTTATTTAGCTTTATAATTTACCTTCAAATATTCACAACAATTGCAAATAATTGATTAGCAAACTGTGTCAGACAAATTACCTCTAAAGGTCACTAAAGCCAAGAAATATCATTATCAGATAAACAAATACCTAATGAGGTTTTCTTATTGTCGATCAAGAATCTCGAGACATGGACTAATTCACGTCAATTCTTATTGCAAAAGAAACTATTCTCTCTACAGAATTATATCCTAAAATAGATATCTATTTAGATTACTCATCGTGATTTAGTAACTAAGTCACTAACCATTTTGATTTTCAAGGAAATCGGAACAACAGTTCCCGATGGTTTAGACTAATCTTATTATATCAATGTCTACTGTTATCTAGAACCTATTCTAGAAAATTGTAACCATAAGTGAAGTCAGAAAACATATATAAAATATGCATGCAGTGAAATAAAAGTTTATTTCTATCTACATAATAGAATAAAGAAAACAAAAGCGGCAATTTTCATAATATTATACACTGCCTTAGTTATAGATTTTTTAACCCAACAGTGCCTCCCACTATTTTATGTAATACCACAATCCCAAACGGAAAATGAGAATTCAATAATTAAATCGAATTCCATAATGGGGAGTGTACCCCACGAATATATTTCTACTCACAGCTTTGGCACATTCTCGCTTACATATATTCACAAGTAGACAACTCATTGTCAATCACATGCACTATGACTCATGATTTTGGTCCTGAACGTTTCTAGTTGTGACAGCTTTGGCACGTTCACATGAGGCATATCAAGGCTTCACTTGTCAGTGACAAACTCAAGTTACCGATGTAGTCCTGACAGCTTTGGCATGTTCAGGATTTCCACTTTCACTTGAATTTGTCTCTTATCATATAAGTTCTACCGGTGCAAATGAACTACCATCAGCCATAACTGCAAAGCTTTGGCACGATACAGCTACAACATCAGGAAAATATCTACATCTGTACTGATAAGGCAGACCAAGAAACAAGTATTCCTAATACTAGTCACTTTAATGTCTTATTTAACGGGGATTTTCCTATTGTCAAACAATCCGAAATTAATCAAATTAATTTCACATGCATGTGGAAATAATAAAAATTGGATTAAATATCATATATCAAGCATGAAAAATATAATGGATGTAGGATTAGACTCGCTCTGATATCATTTTTGTTGGAATTTTCTCAAAGACACAGGCGGAAGCACGGTTCGGACAAAATCGTAACCTTAAAATTTTTAAACTTACCAAATAAATTATTCAATATCCAATATGAATAATTCATTCATATTTCACCCAACATGTTATATTCGTTATCAAATAATAGTATAAATAATTTAGAAAACATCGCGAAACTTTTACGAAAATATTTTTCCGTAAAATGGCATAAAATGCTTTTTTGCCTGAACCGATCAACCAATACACATGGAGACTGCCCAGGTCAGCCCCAATAGTACTTGGGCAGTTCATGGGCTGCCTAAACAGTGATCAATTCGCTGTTTGGACAGCCGTCACTCGATAAGTCCGAAACTCACCCGGTAACGCCGTTTTCGCCTATTTTCACTCCGAAATAATTTCTGAAAATTATTCCAAAGCCCAATACACATCCAATACATTTAAATAACATATTTTTCATCACCAAAATTCCAGAATTTCCAGATCTGATCTGGGTGTCAAAAATATCATTTTTCATCTTTTAAATCCATTTTTCTCAATATTAATATTTATACCAATCAAAGTCACCACCTATTAAGAACTCAAGAAAAATTCTAGGAGTTATAAGAGTGGTCATAACACTCTAGAATGACAACAAGTCATCAAATGATAAAATTTAACTAATATTACACTAATATTATTAAATCTAACATCACACATGTATCTAGCCTCCAAATCAAAAGGCCACAAATACCAAGAAAGAAATAAACCCTAGAACTATTCTAAATATTCAAGAACAAGAAACAAACTTTCTAAGCTTAAGAATATTGAAGATTACCCCAAAATCTCTTAATTTCCTTAAGCTTTCTTCTTGATTTCATCTATTCTCTCAAGTTTCTTTAAGAAAAATTTTGTGAGCTTTCATGGAGGTGTATTTTCGACCAAGGGAGGCTTATGAAAGAGAAAATAATTTTTTTCACTTTATATACAAGGCTTAACCTAACTTGGGGGCATTTTGGTCATTTAAAGTCAATTAATTATAATTAAAGAATTCAAATTCAATTTGAATTCTTCAAGCTTCAAATAAGAACATGCCACTTGTTACCAATAATAATAAAACATATGTAATAAAAATTACTACAAATGAATTATTTAATCTAATTAAACATAAAGTTAAAGTAGACAAATTCAAATTGAATACTTCAACCTTAAAGTTTAATATTATTAGTAATCGGTAATAATTAAACATATTTCATAATAATTATGAAATATATATATTATTTAATTTCCTAAATATTTAACATTTAAATATATAAATAATTAATTAATATAATTATGAGTATATATATGTATTTTTATTTACACTAAATAACAAAATATATATATATCTGTGGCATGTGTCAAAAACTCATTTGACAAATAATTAATATATATCTAATCAAATTTTGTATCAAATATAAATACATATTAATTATTAATTGACCAAATTCCCATAATGCATGTATTTTCATTTAACAATTTAAGCGAATCGAATTAACTCATTTAATCCGGTGAAATATTATGAATAATCTGTATTATTCATAACGTGTTGCCCAAATGCTCAACGAGTACACTTTATTTTGTGAGACTCTCTAAGTTTAGGTTTATCCGTCACATAATCAAATTCTGTGTCCATAATTCACTCACTCATGAATTATGACGACCACAAATAATCTTTCTAAACTATGAAAGTCGAGGTCATTGCATACGTATAATCCATCTGTCACAGACTATCAATATTATACCGGGGATATAGATAGAAACATCAAATCTCTATGGTATAATATAGTCGACTTTCAAATTTACGATCTCTTAATAACACTCGAAACTAACTTCCGAAGTATACCACAACCATGGATTTACTAGATCGCAAATACGTTCAAGATACTTATGTCTTGTATACATGACTGACGGATTCTATCTGATACTCATAGATGAGCATCGGTCCCTACCCAAAGAATACGCGGAGGTCTGATTTAAATAGATCGGTGACGTGACTGCCATCAAAGTGTGGGGGATGTCTCATATATTCACAGTGGTATCTCAAGTCGAATGACCACTATGCTACCCGACTCGAGAAGATTCCTATTGACGTTGGTTTACCATCTATTAGGAAATCTTTGGTAAGTCATTCAGTGTTTATCAAATAAATACCCACACGTCTATACGAGTCTCCCAAGACTCATGGTTCATTGGGATAAACCATCGGACCAAGTCTCGATATACGATATGTACTTGTCTCAGCGGATTTTACTAACCGACCAGTGTCAGTAAATTTTGACCATGAACTTTATTTCAGTATATACAACTTATAATGACGCTTCCCAATGTCAATTACAAACTACATTGTAACTGCGCACTACGTTGTAAATCCTGGGTCTTTGTCTAATATATACATATCACTAAATCATATTTAGTTTCAATCTAATCGTAATTAAATCGAATACGTAGATAAAAATGAGAGGTGCAATAAGTGAGTAATATTATGGAAAAAGAATTATTCATATTCATGAATCAGACATAAATATGATCCGGATTGGCACTATGAGCACCAACCCTAACAGGTTGAACAGTTTCTTTTGAAGCATATATAAAGGGATTGAAGTCACAAATTCAAGAGTTAGCAATTTTGGTATCTCACAGCTTGTAAAATCAAGAACTTAAGAGCTTGAGATAGAGAAAGAAAGTTGACTAGTCGCCTAACCACCTGAGAGAGTTAAATCGGGCTTGTTCAGGCCCGATGTGTTGTATTAAATGTATATTTATGCTTCCAATTTGTAGCTCGGGTCGGTCTTGACCCCAGCAATAATAAAATATCTCTCTTTATAATGTGGACATAGGTATGAGTCATTCTCCATCAAACTATATATACTCTGTATTTATCATGTTTGATTGCTAAATTTGTGCGGTTCCCTACTAACCAAACAAATTTATTGTTCGATTGAGGTTTATTCGAGGGTTAAAAACAGCCGTCAATATTAACTATTTAGAAGTCTCAAAAAAAAGGCTACAAAGTCACATGTTGTGGTTATCTTGTGCTTTAATGACTCAATCCACAATTATCTCAAATGGATGTTTGCATAATTGCTTGTAACATTTGGTGCTCAAGGATCGCTAAATAGAAATCAACTATGCTCTTAATTATTTTATTATATGCTTTGTCGTACAATATTATATAGGGTGAGTTCGGCCTACAATATTTCGCCGTATTAGTCACATTGTATTGCATTAAACAATGCAGTACAATGTTTGGCAAATTTATAGGTTGCATTATGGCACAACTAAAGTCGAATTAGTTAAACACCCTCTATTATAGAATACAATGTGTTAAATGAACCCACATGACAAAAATCACATGGGACTCGGTTGTTAGGGTCGAGTATTATATAATTTTCTATACTCATTGATTGGACATATCAGATACAGATATTGTCCCATCGTACTATTAAAGATAAAAAAAAGCATATGAAAGATGATTTGCGGGCCTTATAAGTTAGGATTGAGACGAGATACACTTTTTCATCCGGATATAGGTATGGATATCCCTATATCATTTCTGCCTTTCTGGTTTGTTACAATCCATATCTCTTAGGTCAGCTCTAGGCAATTTTATCGGAAATTGGTAGCAAAACACTTTAAGAGCGATTTGCGTGATTTACAATTAATTAAAATTATTCGGGGATTAATCAAAAATTAATCAGAAAGAGAGTAAAGTTTTACATGATTGGAAAAAAAAAATCATTTACTAAAATCCTCCAAAAATCACTCATTTATCATAGAAAAAAAAAGTTAAATAATCATAAAGTCGATAGATATGTTAAAGAGAACAAAAAGAAAATAAATAAAAGTACAAGAAGAACATGAATATTTATATGAATCAGATGATTTTCAAAAATAAAAAAATCAGTGATTAATTGACCAAAATCAATAGAGAATTAAATCGTCGATTTACGGACAATTGAAATCGCTTCACTAGTGATTCATCTGATTAATCGCTGATTAAATTGCTTAAGGTTAAGTTTGCTATTTACTAAATTAATCACACCAAACAAACATTTGTTTGGTAAACATTAATGTACACGAGCTGATTACCAAGACCATTAGCGTGATTAACAACCTAATTAATTAGGTGAATAACCTTTTTTGTTGCAATTTGCCCAACTAAATAAAATTATTTCATCATTGACTACGTGGCGCACTGTAATTGGTCTAGGCAAATGCTGCGGACAAACGGACCATAATTGGTGCCGCTCAATTCGTGTCCTTGATAGCATATATGCATATCCAACCTAATAGTATTTGGTACGAACCAAACAGAAGACACGTCTTTCGGTATTTTTTAAAGAAGATTTTATAATAAGTTTAAAATTATTCTAATTTAATTTAAATAAAAATGATTCTTCTCATTTAATTCAGACACTTCTCAAAAGATATAAATTTATCTAATAAAATGAAATAATTATAAGTTTTGCCATTCAAAAAATAAAATTATAAAAACAATAGGTTAGGAAGAGTCAAAATTTGGCCTTGTCTTTTTAAATTATCAACTTAAAAATTAAGTATCTTCTAAAATATAATGTGTTATAAGATAAAATATATATTATTCATTTAAGTTTTAAACAAATTTAATTATCGATATGTTTCGAATAAAAAGTGGGTTAAAATGATATTTACATTTTTAAGTTACAGGTCAAATGTTTTCAAATATTCATATCTTTTTCATCCAGATTTCAAATTATAATATGTAAAATGCTATATATAGTTAGTATTGACACCTACAACTTTTATTAAGGAATCTCTTTCAAATTAGAACTTCCACAAAGTCAAAATCAGCTCCAAAATCACTTATAGACATAGTTATATTTACACATACAACTCAATCATAATATCAGCTATATACACAATTTTTAGTCACATTTGTTAGTTATAAATAGGGATGGAAAAATATGGATTTGGACTGGGGTCCGGATCCGGAAGCAATTTGGTTACCCCGGGTCCGGTTCTGGACCGGGTAAATATACCCGGGTCCGGACCCGGGTCTACCCGGTCCGGATCCGGATACCCGGGTTCCTTTTTTAAAATTTTTTTTAATTTTTAATTGTATTATTTTATATTTATATTTGGATTTTGTCAATTTTATTAGTTTTATTTCAATTCTTTTATATATTTTTAATTATATTATATTATATATTTTTTATATATATGCATATTATTTTGTATTTTTCATTATATTTTAATTTACTATATTTTTTTATTTTTTTTTTCTGGACCCGGGTCTATCCGGGCCGGACCCGTGCGAACCCGGGTCCATATCCGAATTCACCAGGATCCAAATTTTTAAGACCCGGGCCGGGTCCGGGTATTATTGCCATGCCTAGTTATAAAGACAATTACAAATATTCAATCATATTTTCTCAATCACAATGTCAGTCATATACACAATACTCATTCACATTGAAATTATCTACAAGCACTTAAAAAATACTATACCCAAAATTGGGTAATTCAAAAATAATACAGAATTAATTTTTTTTCAATATTAAGCTGCTTAGTTTGTAGCTTTACCGATTATGCTTAGAATTCAATTTTCACAATTAATATATTCAATAATGAATAATAAATAAAATATCAATTTTACTTTAATTGTCCAAAAGTGATTAATAATATTAATTTTAACAATGGCAAGTTTAATATATGATAGGGAAGAATAATAGAAAACTTGTAATAAATAAATGAGATATGGATAGAGAAATTATCACCGGATTTATAATGGTTCGACCAACTCCTTGCCTGTATCCACCACTCCAAACCAGCTTGAAGTTTTCCACTAAGTTTAAATAAACTTTTACAACTGAGAGGTATTAAATCCAAGACTCATCTTTAACTTTTACACAAATCTACCATTGAGAACAATCACTACTCACACAAGAGATTTCCACACAAGTGTTTGATAAATGAAAATTTAACAACAACAATTTGGGTACTCACAAAATATTACAAAAAAGATTGAAATGTGAGTATCACAACCCAAATATATCAAAGTTCACTAATATGAAGATGAAGTATGGGCTTTTTAATCTAAAGAGTGTAAAATATTGAAGATTCAAAAAAATTATATTTTATGTGTTTGAAGTGTTTTAAGAGTATATAAAAGATATATGAATGTGTTGTTTTTCTCTGAAAATGAATTACCCACGTAAAAATGAAACCAAATTTCAATTTATAGGCTTAATACTGAATATAATCGTTTTTCTATTCTGAGGTCGGTATGCTGGTCTGACATTTTAAACAGCTCTTAAAAAATTTACTTGTTGTGTATTCAAATAAAATATTGACTGGTATAGACACCAGTATGAAATATTCTGATTTCAGAATGAGTGCAAAACTTCAGGTCTCACTGGACTGGGGACCGGTATGTCGTTTCAGTAACCATATCAATCTTTTCAGCACTCAGTATTTTGGTCATAACATACTCAATAAAATTCCAAATCAAGCTCCGTAAATTTTTACATAAACTAGACACACATAGAAATATCATATGTACAAAATTCAGCCTCAAAAATCTTAAGATGAAATTTTTGCACAAAATACTCATCCTAAACATGTGGTAGTAATATGGGTCTAGCATAAGTTCTAGATATCAAAATTATGTTCCGTTTAATTTGTAGCAACCTTGAGGCACATATCTATCTAGCGGTATATCATTTGAAATTTAATTCATCAATTTGATATTTTTTAAGCTGTTTTCATATGCAATTGATGTATTGAAATTCATTTTGGTGTAAATAGTGTGCAAATGAATTCTTAAGCATTCTAAGTCAATTTAAATACAAGTGATGCAAAATATATGATTCCTAAGAGCTTTAAAATATTTGAATAAACTCACTTACAATCAATTTTAGCTCTTAATCATCATCTTGATCTTCATCTTACTTGGCTCTTACTTTAGTTTTTTCATCCTCTTTTTTGCTATTTATCATATTTACTCTTTTGATCATCTTCTAGCTTATTTTGGCTATTTATCAACATTTTGGCTTCATTATCATTTTTTTGCTTCTTTGGCCTCATTGAACTTGATTTGCTAATATTTAGACGTTTTGACACCATCAAAACCAAGTCGCTAAATCACTAAAGTTAATCATCTTTGTCGAATTTTTCATGTCTTTGAGCTTCTTATCTTCGAGTCTTTTTTTTTATTTTATTAACATCATCAAAATCATGGTACCAACACATATTTCTCAGTTAAAATGATAATTATAAATAATCAATCATAATTATAACATCAGTCACAAATATAATTACATTAATTTTAATTACAATCGCATTAAGCTCAGTTGAATACTTGAATTATAATTGAAGAGTTCATAAGAATGAGGTTGATGGTAAACATGATGATGGAAGCGATGATGAAAAAACATATTATCAAGGTTGAGTAGTTTCCCGGAAAGTTCCTTTTTTCTGTTTTTTTTTTTTTCCAGGAAAGTGTATATCATCATTTATTGGTCCATCCCATAATTTCAGGGCATCAAATTATGATGATGATATAAAAAAAAAAAAGATGATGATAATGTGTTGGTGATATGTTGCTTTCAAAATACCCATCAATCTTGACCGTCCAATTGAGTTGATGATTGATCATCCAACAACCTCAGATACGTTCCCATTATTGTAAAGTAGAATATCTAGCTTTATGAATTGTTTTTGGAAATTTTCAATCAGAAAAGCATCATCAGTCTTCATGAAAAATCCATGATTTTGAAATTTAAAAAGGGAACCCAATCCCAGAGGCCTCATCACGTGATGTGAATCTGGAGCTTTAGTCTGAATTTCGATTCTAACGAATAAAATTGGTTTTCGGGATAGTTTATAGACGATCGGTTAGGTTTTCAAAATTTATTTAAAATTATAGTCAATAGAATCAGAAGAAATTTTAATTTTTGTTCTCTATAATATAATTTGTATATTTTTTTATTATTTATTGTTAGGGGTCTCATTTTAAGAATTCGATTAGGGTCCTATAAAAATCAAGACAACTCATGATCTTCCCTGTTAGTGGGGTAAATTTTGATTTTCACATAAAATGATAGATATTCATCATTTTAGTGATGACGAATCAAAATTATCTTATTTACAATCCAATTTTTCATTAATTTATATGAAATATTTTAACAGGATTTCGAATTGAACGGAGTCGACTGTCCCAATCTAATGCATGTGGAGAATTGGAGATGTGACCCACTAAATTTCTTAAAGAGATAAAATTTATATTATATAACGGTAGTACACATCACCCCACATAATAATTTAATAATATATTATTATGTGTGTTAAGGATTATAATCACGTTATCTATATTTTTATTATATCAAAAAATTACTTTTTAAAGACTGATCACCAACCTTAACTCTTCAAATTTTTTTCTTATTTTTTTATTTTTGTTTTTCCTAATAATCATCCATTACCATTCTTTTCTTGGTCTACACGCTTCTTGCCACTCACTCTATTTTTCTCTATCTTTGACTCCTTCTAATCACTCTTTTCATAAACAACTAATAATTTTTTTTCAAAGGCCATACACGTGAGGTAACCTCTAATTAGGAGAGTTTTTGCAGTGGTATTTAAAAATTATTAAGGTTGTAAAATAAAAAGTCTAATTATCAACAAGTGTCTGTTTGATAATGAAAAAGTAATCTTTAATTAATTCGAATAGATTGATTGAATATGTCAATAATAGTGAATGAACTTTTATATATGACAAAGATTTTAGGAGCTAATTAGGGATAAATCTATAACTAGAAGTTGAGTAGAACGAACAAAAACATGTAGATTTTAACTTTGATATTGAAAGTCAATATATAAGACTATCATTATATATATGATTTATTTAATGAGGTCACATGCTTTATGCAACAAAGCTACAAAAACTATTTGGGCATCATCCAAATGTCATACAAAGAGAGCTAAGGTTGTCCCAAAATTGGAAAAAACATTTTTTTTTTAAAATTTTGGAAATTCCGTCGTCAAATCACTCATTTCAAGCTTAAATGGAGTAAGTAAAATCCCCAGTTATCCGAGACTCTTACAAAAAATGCACTATTTAGATTCGAACTTAGGACCTAAAGGTCAGATCTTGAACCCTACTCCATCAAGCCACACATTTTGGAAGCAAATTAATTAGATCAAGCATATGCATGCTATTTTCACTACAAGGTGACATATGACTGAGGTTGCCTAAACCTGAACCCCATTCTATAATTTTCTCTATTTTTTTAAAAAAAATTAATAATAAAAAATATTTAATCAACTAATATTACATAGAAACAACAAAATTAATCATTTCCAAAATAAAATCTTGCAACTGCGAATCCAGATATCCAATATACAAAACAAACAACAAAATTTGAAGGGATAAAGATGGTAAAAAGAAAAAGAAAAAAGAACACCAAAAGAATGGCAGTGAATAAAAAGACAACATTCCTTCATAGATATAACTTGATTCGTTTACAATTTACAAACATGTTTTTGAAAAAAAAAAAAAAAGACAAAAAATTATGTAAGGAGATTAATTAGCAATTAATTACACTAATTAATATCTTGCACTACAAGCCCTTAACAAAAAAAAAAATAGAGGGGTTGTGGGGTGGAGTAATAATTTTATGTATATGTATATATATATATTATTAATTTTAATTTAATTATCGTAATCCTTTATCTAATTAACAACTTAATTAACAAGCTGCTGAAGGATTAGTGAAGGGACTATAGCAGTGAGGCTTAGGAGCCATCGGAAATGGATCCTTAGAGTTTCCGCCGCCGCTGCCGCCGGCGGTCATTACACAAGAAGGGCAGATCGTCAGCGTAGCTGCCGGCATATGCATGTAAAGAGGCTGAGCTTGCTTCAGTGCTTTGAGCTCTTGTAGCTCCTTGTGCAGCCTTCTGTTTTCATCTGTTAGTGTTTCACAACATTTCTTCAATAACTCACAGTCCACTTCTGTTTGCTTAAGCTTTGTCCTGTCAAATAATTGAAAAAAAATTAGAATCAAATATAAAAATGTACATGTATATGGTTGTTGCAAGTACAAGTGTGTTTTGGATTTTATACCAGTTTTTAAAATGAGTATGAAAGTCATATTAAGAAACCAATCTCGTATGTTTAGATAGTATTTATTATTTGTCTTTTTAGACCTATAATTTAAAGATCTTATTTTTAAGAACTATCCTAATGCCACCCGAACCTATGGACCGTCCCCAAAACCACCACCTATGCTTTTAGTAATTAACGTGAATAATTATTGTGGGCCGTTTGGATAATAAATTTTACCTGGCTCTCCTGTTCTGGAACCACACTTCAACTTGTCTTGGCCGAAGGTTTAACTGCCTTGCCAAAGCTTGCTTTTGCTTCTATTAAAACATCAGAATATATAAAAAGATTTTTAGTTAATATTTAAACAGTTAAAACAGTATTAATCATAATCGAGAGAGAGAGAGAGAGATAATTTACAGGATTGAGAGTGCTATGTTGCTTGAAGCTTTCTTCAAGAAGAGCAGATTGTTCTTTGGTGAGCCTCAGTTTCTTTCTTGCATTAACACCACCATCTTCATCTTCATGATCACTAACTCTTGATGAAATTACTCTTTCACCCTCTATGTCATCACTGCTGACGTCTCTCTCCCTTTTGATTCTAATTCCGCTAGAGAATGAAGAATTAGAAACAGAATTATTAGGAGAAGCAACGCCAGCAGATTCCTCACAGCCAGGAAGGGCTAAACTTAGTGATGGCTCAGGCAGCTGATGGTGGTGGTGGTGGTGGTGGTGGTGGTGGTTAATGATATTGTTGGACTTTTCTATGGTTGCTGAGAAACCTAACCCTAGCACAAGGCCTGTGTTACACCCATCATCAAAACCCATCTAAGAGAAGATGTCTCAAGAGTCTTTGAATACTTGAGACTTTTGAAGTAAAGGAGAGACTATATAAAGAGAGAGAGAGAGAGAGAGGAAAATGGAGAGTTAATTAGTTTGAGAGAAATGGGGGAGCAAAATGGGTCTCTTTATTAAGAAGAGAGCATGGCTTGTAAGACTTTTTTTTGAGTTGGGTGGGTGGGTGGCTGTGATTATAAATCAAGGGAATGAATTGAGTAGAGAAAGCTCTTATTTCTCTCTTTACAGAAGTTGACTACTTGAATCTGGATTTGGATTCGGATTCGGTGTTGAAATGAGATTTATATTAAGTTTTTTAATAAATTATAATTGATATGTAATTAAATTTTAATTATGTATTACTATTAAATCACGCGTTTCAAAAAATTTTGAAAAATTCAACACAACTCAATTTAATAAAGATAATGAGAAAATTATAGAAATCAAAATCAATTCTCATTCTCTCACTCTTTTCTCTTACTAGAATGTTAAAGTTCACATGGGAGTGGGAAACACATCAAGAGCATGATTCATCAGCTCTTGGCCACCCAATAATGTTACTAAAATTAACTATTACCACACACATCAAGATTGCCTATATATTCATAATCTTGATTAAAAAGTACGTTGGGCATATGTGTATGTGGCTATGATTAAAAGGGCTATCGAAAAATATTTATTAGAAAGGCACCATTTAATTTTAATTAACAAGTAGATCCTCTTAATGACAGACCACATGAACTGTCTCCCACTCAATGCTTGTTTTGGTTTTAAATGGCTAGAGTTGGGTTATCATGTCACCATGCTCACCAATATTGCATGTTCTTTTTATTAATTGAGGATGGTGGGTGGTTTTTTTCTTGCTTCTTATGGATATGTGAAGTGAAGATTAGATAGTGATGTTTACAATCTAGGGTTTTTTTTTTTTTCAAAATTATTAAAGATGATGAATTGATGATGATTCATTTGTGGCTTCTTCTTTGTTTGTTTGTTTCGTGGGAAATAAAAATTTAAAAGGGAGAGAAAAAGGAAAGTAGGGAAGTGAAGAAACCATTGGAATTTCAAAGAGTTTATGATGGTACTGCCAGAATATGATTCATCTACAAGAATCATGATATTGCTTAACTAGAAAGTTGATGTGGAGTGTTTGGGAACTACTATTTACACTCTATAAATTGTATGAGCACTTTCAATAATGCTTTGTCGGCTATGTTTGATGAGAAGTTAGGTCACTGATAGTTATCGTAAATGTTATATCCAGTGCACAATACTCTTATTGCAAGTAGGAATTAGAGAATATCCTAATATACGCAATCTTATTTATTGATGGTAATTGAGACGTCTTGTCCGGATTATTATTCGGGACAAAAAATCGTATAAAATCTCAACCGGTATATTTTAAATGGAGATGAAAATCATCATGAATTAATCTTGTACCGAATGGTTTGGGAATTTGAATCCCAATCAAGATTCGGAACTTTTTTATTCGAGACGAGAAATTATTCTGATTCCAAATCAGAATTTTTATTCTGAATGATTTTCGTCTCAAATCTCGTACTCAATAGGATGAAATCCCGATCTATATTTAGGATTCGAGACTTTCTGCCACTCTTATCCTTAATTTTTCACAAGTTAGGCCATCCATAAAGCAGGATAAAATCAAATCATTGTTCTTTTTAATATTTTAAATCCTAAAGAATTAGAGAATGAGTTATTTTACCTAGAGTGAGGAGAAGTCATAATGCACCAGCACTATTAGTTTAAATTTTGGCTTATTGATAAAGGGAACGCCAATCACGACTTATTTTATGCTTCGTATGGATCATGATCCACGACTTGGCTTGGCTTTTTGTCTTTTAATTTATTTGACAAAATCATAACTGGTACAGAAAATTATTAAAGAGACCACATGTTTCTTCAAATCTAACGTTTCCTCTTTTTTTTCTTAATCATTGAAACAACAAAAAGAGTGAACAATGAAGAAATCATTCTAGAAGATTTTCTCATGGCGTGCTCTATTATAAATTATAATTGAGATATGTTGACATCCTGCCAGAAATTTCTCCTATAAATGTATAAATAAACAAGGGCTTGTCAATGTATTAGTCTAACAAGTGGAGGCACACTTGATCAATACACCCATACTCCATCAAATGATTATTATGTTCGATTCATCACGATGGCGTGAGTATATAAAAAACTCATATAAATATATGTCTTCCAACCTAATTTTATTATAATCTACGGTCATTAACAGTGTTTGCATATGATTCTATCAATCTTCATACATTGCTCTCATCTTTTTTCTATCAATGGTTTTATAGGCGTGTTCAAAAAAACATGGACAGTCTCTTTTTTCAATATGGGAAATGATAATTACATATTATTCAACAAAAAAACAAAAGAAGAAAAAAAAAAGTGGTCATTGGCATGTGCAATGTAAACCTATAAGTGTCCTAGTTAGAATTAAATGTGACATAAGTTGATATTGACAAAAATTATAAAAATAGACTTAAAATTTTCCTAAACTCAATGAAATAATAATTTTTATATAGAACACAATAATATAAAAATATTCATATATTCGATAAGAAAAAAATAATTTTTTTTTTAGCTTGATTTGGTTTGTTACGCAAGCTGCAATTTATCTTCGTCATTCAAATATGGGCATAGGGATGAGATAAAAGTTCGGGTCCGGTCCGGCCCGTCCGGACTTTGGCACGATTCGGGGTCAAAAAATCCCGGGTCGGGTCCTGAATTATCTGGGCCCGAGCCGGGCTCAACATAATAAGCCTGGGCTTTGAAAAAATTATATATTATATAATAAATTATATATATATATATATATATATATATATTAATATTTATATAATAAATTATATATATTAATATTAGTATAATAAATTATATTTTTTTTATTACTTAAAATTCGGGCCGGAGAAAGCCCGGCCCGAGCCCAAGCTAAAATTTTACTGGTTAGACTTATCAAAGCCCGAACCGAGCCCGGCCCATTGCCATCCTTATATGGGCTTGAGTTTTCAAATGTTAAATAAGAAAATTAAAGAAAACAAAAGATGATATATTTTGTGGAAACAAAACCTGATATTTTTATAAAGAGAAATGTTAATGAGTGTCATAAGGGTATTTATTAAGGATTTATTTTAGGAAGATTTATGGAAAAAAATGAAAAAATAATTAATGTTTTGATAATTTTTTACATTTCTCATAAAAATAATGTGAAATTTTCTTAAAATAAATCTTTAATGAGTGTCCTTAGAACACTCGTTAGCATGACTCTTTTATAAAAACAAAGAAGAAGTATAGTGTATATTAAAAAAAAAAAAAAAAAGAGAATTATCCAAATCTTTTATCATTGAGTGGCTGATTGCCTAAAGGGAAACATCATTATAGCCATTAAAATTATTGGGTTAATTAGATAGATAATCACTTTGACACGAGGGGAGAAAATCAACATTATACATTAAAAAAATAAAATACTTAAATATATTTATTTATTTATTTTGGGTGTTGTGGTCCTCCCCAACTTTCCCTTTCTAATGGATGGATGCTTGGAATAATTACATACTAAAGTAATATAGTGACCATATAATTTAATTAATGGTTTTCATGTACTAATCAACATGCACCTTGTCTTTCTCTATATAAAAATTATATTATGTAATAGTAGTATTATGTCACTCATATAATAATTTAATAATATTTTATCATTTATATTAAATAGTAAAAAAATAATTAATTAAATGGTAATTTTCTTAACATCTATATATTATATAATTACTCATTGATAGTATCTTTATTATCTACTACAAAGGCTGTATTTTAAGAATCAAGAAATGGACAGGTGTCAAGAAAAGGGAGAGGAGGCGTGGTGAGATTGGTGGGGGCCACCAATGATGTGCATGTGATTCCGTGGGGTTTGATGATGGAGCGGATAAGGTCTTTGTTAATTGTTCCTGTCCCTTAGCCGACCAAATTGCTTCGTGTCTGCATATTAGTATTATACAACTAACTAATCATAATTAACCGTCAAAGGGAGAAAAAACTCGTGTGGGGTCGGTGGGGTTTGTAAATTTTCTCGTCTCATTTTGGGAAATAGTTTTAAAAATACGACAGGACAAAAAATATTTTGAAATTTTTAATATGATAAGATTTTAGTTGGATGATGAGAGATTTAACGAGACATGAGAAGAATTAATAAGATATGAAATGAGATGGGATCAAGATGATTTTTTATCCGGTTATATAAACAAGACGAGTCTCATCCTGTTTTCAATCCTACTTGGCGCACTAGTTCAGTTACTATTTGATTGAGCGGGTGAGCCCTTATGGGTCCATAATACTAATTTAAATTTTAAAATAAAATTATAGGCAAGCTAGACTCATGGGTCCCATAAGGATCCACTTGTTTTATTAAATGATAAGATGAACCAATATGTCAATTCTAAGCAAATTTTAAACTAATCAAAGAAATCGACGAGTTTTTTTTTTTTTTTTTTTAAACATATCATAATGGTGCCAACCTAACGGACTGATAAAACTCTAAGGGAATTATTGTGGCGGCCAACGGCGTCCTTAATTCAAATATATGATCTCCGTAGAAAATCAAACTCGGAATTATGTGCTTTAACTATAAATTTCCGTCATTTGACCTTACCGCTAACGCAACCCGAGGTGGGGTCCAAATTGTTGTAGTTGTGTCTACATTATTGTGCCTTATTTGCTCGAGAATATATACTAAACCAAGCTCTCTTCTTGCTTAGGCAATGTAATATTTTCAATCGCCCATGTGAATTAATAGTAACACAACCACTTATTGAAGGATTTTTTTGAAATTATTGAAAATTCCGCCGTCAAGTTATTCAACCATTTTATATTCTTCTTATTGATTTAGCAATATATTAGATTTCTAATGACTTAGAATCATTCATTAAAGAGGTATTAGTTTGAAAAAAGAGGAAAATATTAAGGTTATGGTAGTGTTTAATTAATTAATTGTAATGTATACAAATTTCTCCAATCCCAAGCAAGTAACGTGTGTCGGTGCTCGTTTTTAAGTTTCAGGTTATGTATACATGTTTTTTCTTTTTTATTTGTGACCACATATATTTATTACAATTTGGGATTTATATTATAAATTCATATCGTTATTGTACAAGTCAGAAGTTTACGGAGTATTATTTGAAAGATCTCTACTCACATTGAAAAAATATATCTACTCCCATTAATATTTTGGAAGATAAATTTACTATACTCTTATTTAGGTAAGAGATGTTGAGGTGTAAAGTTCAATAACATTGTAAAGGATTGGAGAAATTTAGCAAAACCTTATTATGTTTTAAAACTAAACGAAATCCCAACATTCTTAAAAATCATGAATTTTAGCATAAGAAATCTAGAATATGAAATATTATTCGTGATCTTTAATCATCTGTCCCCAATGGACGTGACTTGATGGTGTAGGGCTCAGGATCTCACCTTAAGGTCATGAGTTCGAATCTAGATAGTGCATTTCTTATAAGAGTCTGTGACAGCCTCGAGTTTTACCTGCTCCGCTTAAGCTTGAAATGGGTGGTTTGGAGGAAAAATTTCCAACGATTTCAAAAAAAAAAAAATTAACCATTCGATTTAGAATTCGTGATGATTTTTTTCCCAATTCAAAAAATATGTCGAGATTTCATATGAAAAAACGTCTCAAATCACAATCTGAATAGAATAGGACAAGACTGATTTGGGAAAAGATGTCTCGATTACCATCTCCACTTTATGTTTTAAATTAAAAATCAAAATATTTATATCAAAATCTCATATAGAAGGATTTTGATTAATTTTAAAAATTATACTAGGAATTATTATATTTCCCAAAAAGATAGTATGCTCAGAACAATCAATCAAAGGCATATAGTTATGATACAAATAATATCATTTCATATGCACATGAATTTTAATACAAACATTTTATCCTAACCTTTTTAACATCACTCTATTTTTATTTGATTATATTCAAATCAACCGCCACCTAAATTTATGGTAAAAATGTTGGATCTTGTGTATTGAAATTGAATTATATATACATTATTTTGTTGTGTGTCCACGTTGAAAATAAAAACTCTTCAAACAAGACTTTTTATAAATAATATGCCTATCATAACTCATAAGGTCAAGCAGCCGGGAAGAAAAAAGAGATTAATGTTCTAGATATGGTCCAAATTTGACCAAATGAATTATATATATTGTTAAATTAACTTTTAATTAAATTAAAAAGAGAATGGATTTGAGTTATGTATTAATCACATTGTATCTAAGAATTGGTCATGTCTTTGATGTATTATATGCTTCTTCTAGAATCTACAATCATGTGCAAATATATACATGCATATAAATAAAAGTATAAACCCTAAAGCTAAAAGATAGAATTCGTACGCCACACGTGTGAACCGTGGGCATCCCTTTGTACATAATCTTTAATGTTTCATTTAAAAAAGTATATTAAAAAAATTAAATACCTTTTATTGCGGGAAAATGAGTGAAACCTCCTAATATGTTGTGAAACTAAGCTAAATCTCATCATATGAAATTAGGTAGGTCATTAATATAACAACCAATTATTTCGATTTGAATTATCCGCAGGATGTCATATATATATTTCTAGAATAAAAATATTTATAACAAAATCCCAAATATGAGAGTTTTCATTTAATTTTAAAATATTAATGAAGTTTTGTTTACATTCAACAAATATCAAGAAAATTTTACTATTTTTCTCTTTATATCGGAAAATTTTATATATCACAATCGATCTCGCCAAGAGAACATTGAGAAAACCAAATATCACCACAACTAGAAAAGAGAGAGGAAAAGAAAAGTGCATAAATACTACAAGAAAAATGATCTTTACCGTTCAAAGATTTAGCGTCGCCAAGAAAATCGTCGCTAAATATATCATTTAGCATCGCCAAAAACAAACAACGCTAAAAGTAATAATATCTTACATTGAACTTATTAACGACATTGTATGTTAGTTTTAATGTTGCCTATGAATTTGACGACGCTATATTTAGTACATTTATCGTCGACTTTTTAGGCGACGATAAATACCTGTAATAATAATAATTATTATTATTAAAAATAATTAGTGTCGCCTATGAAGTTGGCGACACTAAAATGTATACATTTAGTGTCGCAAAAAAACTAAAAATCCTTTAATAATAATAATAATAATAATAATAATTATTATTATTATTAATTAGCGTCATCTATTTTTGGCGATGCTAAATTTATTACATTTAGCGTCGCCAAAAACATAGACGACGCTAAAAAATATGTAGTAATAATAATAATAATAATAATAATTATTATTATTATTGTTATTGTTATTAATTATAAATAACTGATGATATTTATGTGCATTACACGCGCACACACACATATATATATATATATTATTCTTTACATCTTGTAATAATGAACTGGTCATATCCTAGTGGTAACTATGCTACACCTTCAACTCTTGAGGTCAATAGTTCAAGTCACATTATAAATGTGGATTATGATGTGGGCTTAGACCCACCACTGGGTGATACTATGATGTAGGTGTTGCGATATTTTCTATCATACCGCAAGTGTACGGTGTCAAGTTTTAGTAAATGATAAATGCAAGTATCGAACCCACAATGATTGCAATCTAATTTACACTAAGTACTATAATTATTAACTTTAACTTTATTTAAACACAGAACTTTAATTCGATTTAATTAGAAAAGTAAAAACAAGATAATTAAAATAAAACTAACTGAGTGCTTAAGGTAATATCAATGAGAAATTGAATCCTAGAGTCTAATTTCACCTATCTTTCCACTATGTAATTGCGATGCCAATTAACTAATATTCAAAATTTAATTACAAGCCATGAATCATAGATTTTTCCACACTCTCTCTCTCGAGCAACAATGAAAGTATTGCTAATTATAAAAAATTAAAAATCTCTATAAAAATCCAATGATTAACAATTTGTTAAGCCATGTGATTCTGTATTAACAGCTTTCAATGAGTTATAGATTCTCTCGAACTCTATAAACTTCCTAGATTATATTTCCCAATTCCTACTCAAAATCCCCCCTCTCGAGTGAAATATTTCAAATATAACATCATCATATTTATGGCAAAAAAAATACGAAGCATTAAACACCGGAAAACATAAATAAACTGAATAAAAACTGAATAAAAGTATTCAGCAGTTAATACATATTCTCAAGCATTAGGCTACATCAAACTCTAGAATAAGAGATTTAGTTCATAGCTGAATTAAAACACAACAACAATTGTATCCAAACCATAATGATAGATAGAATAAAATAAGAGAATGAAACCCGAATCAAATTCCTTATGTTTCCGGACTCCGTCGCCTTGTCTCATTCCTTCTGCTTTGATCTCTCCTTTTTAAAGTATTAATTTCTTTTGTGTTTATAACTTTGTTGATGTGTCTCCCAACGGCCTCTTCAGGGTCTGGACGTGATGTTTAATTTATAGGAAAACCCCCGGGGCTGTTCTACGAATCTTGTGAAACTCTAATGCCCCTTCATGCACGTCGCGGCGCCGCAACGCCGGAATGTTGGCGTCGCGGTGCCAAATCCTCGGCATTTTGTATGGAACACCCTTGGCACCGCAGCGCCAGCCTTGACTTCTGGTTGACTTGATTTCCTTCTTCTCTGCTTTCCTTGCGTGCTTCAGTCACATCCATCAGCTCTCAAAACCCGAATTATACTCTCGAATCCATGCTTTTAATGGTTCCTATTAACAAAACACCAAACAACTCCAAAAATACATTAAACTACATGGAATCTAACAAAATAATAAGCTGATGATGCAAGAATGAGTGTGTATAATTCACACTTATCAGTAGGTGTGAGGCCCCATTCATGATTGGTTAGGTGGACTCTATGATGGGTCCCATAAAATATTTTTTAAGGTAATTACAAAAATTTCGTTTCAATGATTTAGCATCTCCTAAGCTTAGTCGACGCTAAATGTAATTATTAATAATTAAATATATTTTAATAATATTTTATTTTTCATAATTTTTAATAGATTTAGCATCACTGATTCGGCGACGCTAAATGTCAAAATTTAGCGTTGATATTTTTATTGTCGACGCTAAAACCTTTCGTAATCAGTTTATACCGTCCATTTTCTACGTCGCCATAGTTCGACATCAAAACTTTTAGCGTTGACTTTTTCCTCTTTTAACGTCGACCTTTGATAACGCTAAAAGACCGTTTACTTATAGTGAAACAAGTGTCTCTCTTGAGCTCTCTTTTAGTTCATCTTTCTCTTTTCAAATACCTGTTAGGGTTTGAATTTGTAGAAAATGGAATCATTTGGCACTACACAACATGCGCAATGAGTATAGTCTCAAAGATGTAAGGTATTTATAGAGATGTAAAGATGGGTTAGGGAGATACCTATGATTACTCAACATATATAATGATACGATTTTTTTTCCATGTGGATACAAATTGATAAGATTAATAATTGTGTCAGTCATTTTATTAATCATGTTTTATTTGTGTTACATTATCTCAACACGTTTATCTATTTTGACACAAATAATATCATATGATCATGTTAACACGACATGAGAATCCGTTTACAACTCATTTATTAATCGCATAGTCATGTAAATCAAATAGTTGTGTCACTAATCATGTAATTATGTTTTAATAGTGTCAAACATGAAACTGACCCATTTATTAATTATATCATGTCAATGCATTTACTAAATTTGTTGTGTTCATGTTCAAAAATTTTAACACAATTATTAAACGAATCATGATTATATTTACTTAAATTTGACATAACATGTTAACCTAAATTGTGACCTCTATCTCATAATATTTCTTTTTTCAAGGGAACAAAGAGATAAGCACCGACTTTCAAGTGAACCCAAAAAAAAAAATTGAAGCTTGCCCCCTAACACTCTTGAAATGAATCTTTTAAATACAGTACGCAGAAATGATCATTGCTTACGTTTTAAAGAAGTGAAAAAGCTAGCAAATGACCCCATGCCACCCAATTTAAATTATGGGGACTTTACAATTATAAGGACCCACGAACAAGGCTTATAAGGAATTTAATTAGGGGTATCAAATTGACTTGCGAGTGGTGGTCCTTGCCTAAGGAGCAAAAACAGTTGAAGCATTGCCGGCTCTGTTAAGGCAATTGGTCCCTTTATTATAGGACTTGAATTTGTTACCGAGTTGAATTTTGTATTGAGTTTTTTCTTTATTGGATAATAATTTAAATGTAACTCAGGGTTAGCCTTGAGGATAGCTCACACAAGCAGTCGGCTGAGACCCCTAAATTTGGACTAAAATTATGAGTCTCAATATAAGAAAAGTTAAAACCCATTAAGTCAAAAAATCCATCTGTTATGGATAAGGGCACATACTGTAAAAACTCGTATATGACTACTCCTTGTGTAATTAAATATAAATTATGTATTATTATTAAAATACACGTGTCAAAAGATTATGAAAAAAATTAGCATAACTAAACTCAACAATGATCCAAATTCTATATTATATTTTACCCTAAATTTCAGAAATTCTAATTTACCAATCATGCTTGTGGCTGTTATAGCCCTTGCTAGCCATCCATTATTGTTAAAGCATCAGCAATTATTGGTTGAAATTGGGTAAAGATGATAAATTTACGACTTTTTGTAACATGAAAAGCAAAATTTACGGCTTTAAATAATCTTATCATGCGTTTCAATTGTAAAGACTGTATATTATAGATTAGACACTAATCTTTTATTGCAAGGAGCAATTAAAATTAAAGTCGTTCACTTTAGAGATGTTAATATAGATCCGACATGATTATATGATATGAATATGACACAAATTTTTCGTATTCTGGTTAATATAAATTAACACAGTTAATAATTATATCACATCATGTCAATCCATTTATTAATTGTGTCATATTCGTGTTAAACACCTCAATAAGTTTACTTGTTTATTCATTTATGACATGAATAATATGTAGGAAATTATCTAAATATAATGTGCATAAATATATAGGGAATGAAATGATATAATTCTTAATGTGAAAAGACTAAACCATTGGGTTTAAAGGGTTTTTTGGAAATGATATGTTCATTAATTGGAAAAAAACATAACCCTTAGGGTTGAAAGGTTTCCTTAGAGGGTTATAATCCTTAATTAGAATTGCATTCATTGACATAAATGTACATTTTCAAAGGCAGCCTTCCATGTTTATATAAAATAAAATATTAAAAAAAAAGAGTCTTTGAGTTCATTTTTCATTAATCCTAAAATTCTATAATTAATTCATTGTTAGAAGGTCTAAAGTTTTCCGAGTGAGAGAGTTTCCACCATTATCCTAATTCAAGTTCTTGAATAAAGAAATGTCTCTTTTACAAGAAGCAGCCAAATATCCTGGGAGAATGATAGCCACAAGAGATCTGTACCGCACCGAGGCGGGACTAATAAGTTCTCAAGGACAAAGGCTTTCTTGACTTGGTTCAAGTTCATCATCTTCTACATAATAATTTCCATGTTTCTCCATTTCTTGTGCATGTGTCCAATTGATGATTTGCATGATTTCTATTTAATGATTTTTGTTGAATAGTACATGTTATGAAATGATTAATAACACATCCGCTCAAAAATCATAAGTACTTATTAATTTGTATGTTTTATTAACTCTAAATTATGTATGTCTTACTCTATTTTTTTCTGGAAAATATATTATGTGCATGAAAACTATGTAAGGGCGTTCGAATGCTCGACAAATGCATAAGGAAAAAACCATGTATTCCTCATTTTCATTCGAACACTGTGACAAATGTCACTCGAACGCAAGCTCTCTGGAAAGGTTCGTTTGAACACGTTATCAAATGCTGCACGAATGTGAACTCTTTAGAAATATTCGTTCGAACGGCTGAACGAACGTGACACTAACGCAAGTCATACCTGGAACTTTTTAGATTTGGAATAGTAACATAAACTTAGATTAATCAATTAATTCACAGATTTCATAAAATATATATTAACTTGTCAATTGTCATATGATATACACATGCTTTAGTTATGAAATTTGGTAAAATAAGTTAAATATATGCTTAATATAATATACTGAAAAAAAATTATAAACTTGGTAGCATAGATTTTAGTTAATATTAGGGGTTAAATTATCACATACATACACCTAATTGATTATGTGATAAAATTGAGATTATTTAATATGGTTAATTGATTGTTTGTTGCAAACTTGATTGAGAGTTAAAAGTGTATCACAAAGACTTGGTCGGAGTTATACACAAGTAATTTCATCCAAGCTTGATTGAATATATACACACACACACACACACTTAAAAATTATTGTATTTCTTGCTGAGATTTAAAGTGTAACACTAAGGATTGAATGCCTAATATGCTTAATATAATATACTGAAAAAAAATTATAAACTTGGTAGCATAGATTTTAGTTAATATTAGGGGTTAAATTATCACATACATACACCTAATTGATTATGTGATAAAATTGAGATTATTAATCTGGTTAATTGATTGTTTGTTGCAAACTTGATTGAGAGTTAAAAGTGTATCACAAAGACTTGGTCGGAGTTATACACAAGTAATTTCATCCAAGCTTGATTGAATATATACACACACACACACACTTAAAAATTATTGTATTTCTTGCTGAGATTTAAAGTGTAACACTAAGGATTGAATGCCTAATATTTTCTATTGAGAAATAGATTAAGGAAATTCTATCACCAAGGCGATAAGAGCCTAAAAGCGCAGGGATTTAAGTGGTTACACGAGACCCCCCTCATCCTCTAGGAATTTTCCTTTGTTCACCTATCATAAGAAATTTTAGTCACAAATTCAAGGATTTGTATTATTTGGTACTACTATCCAAAATAATAATAAGTAGATTTTTAGTGTGACACATAAACATGATCATAAAGTTGATCTTTGTGTGATTTGTCTTGTGTATTTTCTTGTTACACATGGCTAGTGGAAATATCACAGTACCAATCGCTAATGGAGAGAAATCCGATAAGTTTTGTGGAACATACTTCAAACAGAGGCAGAGAAAAATATTGTTCTACCTGATCACACTGCAGTTGGCTAAGTATCTCAATGAAATTCCCCCGGGTCATGTGGAGGGACTAACTGAAACAGCTAAGAAACTGCGAGTTGAGGCATAGTCGCAAGGTGATTTCTTATGCAAGAACTACCTCTTGGTAGGAATTGACAATATCATGTACAATATGTATCAAAGTATGACTTCTGCAAAAAAATTCTATGAGAATCTATTGATAAGAAGTACAAAATATAGGATGCCGGATAAAAGAAATTTATCGTGGGTAGGATCATGGACTACAAAATGATAGATTCAAAAATGGTAATGTCTCAGCTGGGTGAACTACAATTGATCATTCATGAAATATTGGATGAATGAATGATACTCTGTGAGACGTTTCAAGTTGCCAGACTTCAGGAGTTATCTGAAACAAAAGAAGAAAAATATGAGTCTTGAAGACCTAAGAGTTCAGTTGCGAATTGAAAAGAACATCGGGAAGTCTGAGAAGGTTAGCTACAAGACCATAAAGTCTAACACCAACATCATTGAGGTTGGCAAAAATAGTAAAAATAGAAGGAACAATGGAGTTTATTTTTCCCAAGCGAGCAAGAATTTCAAGGGAATGTGCTACGTCTGTGGGAAAAGCGGTCACATGGCAAATGATTGCAGAAACAATAAGTCTTAGGACAAGGACAAGAAAAAAAAGAATGAGGCTCGTGTCACCGAAGAAGAGCTGATAACTGATAAGATCTCATAATTGAACCTCTCTGCAGTTGTAACTGAAGCCAACTTGGTTGGAAACCCGAGAGAATGGTAGGTAGACACAAAGGCTACTCGTCATATTTGTATTGATAGTGAAATATTTTCCTCCTATCAGAAGGTCGATGGTGGCGATTATCTAACCATGGGAAACTCGTCTACCTCCAAAATGGTTGGACAAGGCACAATGATTCTGAAGATGACATCCTAGAATCAGCTAACATTAAAGAATATTTTACATGTTCTTGATATTTTGAAGAACTTGGTTTCGGGTTCATATTTTAGCAAAAATGAATTTAAGCTTGTATTTATTTCTGACAAGTCTGTACTGACTAAAAAGAATGTCTATGTAGGAAAATGATACATGAGGACTTTTTCAAGCTTAATGTAATGACTATCAACCGAGAAAATATTATTTATAATAATAAATCTACATCTTATGCTTATATTATTGAGTCACAAAATGTATGGCATAGTAGGTTGGGGTATGTTAATTATGATACAATGTGTAAATTAATTAACATGGACCTTATACCTAAATTTACAATTGATAACCAACATAAATGTGAAGCATGTATTGAAACGAAAATGAATAGAACATCATTTCATTTCATAGAACAAAGTTCTGAATCCTTGGATATTCACGCTGATGTGTGTGATATAAATGTTGTGAAAACAAGAGGTGGTAAATAATATTTTATCATTTTATCAATGACAGCACAATATTTTTCTATGTGTATTTGCTAAGGAGTAAAGATGAAGATATTGAGAGCTTACAATATAAGAACAAAGTTGAAAATCAACTTGGCAAGAAAATCAAAAGAATCAGGAGTGATATGAGAGGTGAATATGTGTCATAATTTGGTGAATATTGTTCCAACCATGAAATTATTCATGAAACTACAGCTCCTTATTCACTTCAATAAAACGGGGTTGTGGAACGCAAAAACCGAATAGTGAAGGAAATGATGAATGTCATGTTAATAAGCTCCGGTTTACCACAGAACTTATGGGGGGAAGCCTTGCTTTCCACCAACTACGTTTTGAACAAGCTACCTCACAAAAGATTGGACAAGACTGTTGGGGCGGATGTGAAACCTGATTGAGTTGGTGTTTGGAGTGCCAATCCGATTTGTATATTTTATTATTTATTAATAAAATAACTATATTTTTCATTTCATACCTCATTAATGGTATTGTCATTATGCGTATTAGATTCATGTATAGATATGCTAAGAATGACATCGACCTTATAATAGTTTTAACACTGGGTGTAAACTATTCTTAAAGTAATTATTACTAGTCGTTGGTTTTGGAATACTGTCGAATTCCTATAACCTAGAAGACTATCACATGTCATATATTGGAATTGGAGTTCCAATGGTTTAACCGAATGTACTATGAGTTTTGGAAACTCGTATAGACATGTGGGTATTCATTGAAGCGAATACTGAATGGCTCACATGCGATTCCTAATAGTTGGAAGTACACACCACCGTCAATAGGAATCTCCTCGAGTCGAGTAGCATATGTAATCTTTTGACTATATGATAACATTGATTTTGTGTGAGATCCTCCACATTTTGATGCCATGTATGTCAGAAACATTTCATAGTCTGGCCTCTAGATATTCGTTGGGTGTGGACCGATGCACTCAGTAATCAAGTACGAAGCAATATAGGATCTATCAGCCTGTATGTGTACCATAACGGGTTTATGTATCCAGGTAAGTAAAGTCACGATTCTTAAATCTTTGGCCAAAGTCGATCACCTAGGGTGGATCGCATCAGTTATGAAGAATCGTGGATATGTCGACATGAGATGTGCGCCTTGGAAACTTGACGGTATATTTTATGTTTCCTAAGCATAACTCGGATAGCCTACGACTGAATGATCGTTAAACATATGTGATGACCTCGACTTGTATAGTTCAGAAAGGTCATTTATGTTCTTCGCAAATTCGGAGGTGGCCGAATTACGTACATATTAGCTAGGCTTATATGACGAATGTGTTTGAACTTAGAGAGTCTCAATATGAAGTGTACCCGTTGAGCACTTGGGTAGCCGAATAATTTGGATAAAAGATAATATTTGATATTATAATTATCAACTAAGATAATCAAGTGTTATTGGATAACCTTGATTATTTACTTTGACCTAATTGGATTAATTAGATTAATTCAACAATTACACAATGGCTTAATTATAAAAGCATAATTATCTCTACCATTTAAGGATATTATGGTAATTGTAAGTATGTAATAATATATGGTTTTGGCTTGAATTAATTGGATTAAATCAAAGTGGCAAACATTGAACTAATCCATTTCCTAATTCTTGGCTTGATTTAATTGGATTAAATCAAAGTGGGAGACAATGGAGATTAGTCACACATAATTATACATATTTGGACAAATTGGATTAAGCCCACTTAAAAGTTGATTACAACTTTTATTAATAAAAATTGTCTAAGTTTTGCTATAAATATCAAGCTTAAGGAAGATTTTAATTACAAGTACAAGAACAAGTTAAGCATAAGCAAAAGCTTGAGTAAGCTATACACAAGTTGTTCTTGAGAGATTAGCCTAAGTTAGAAAAGTGTTTATAGAAGCTTGTGAGGTCTCTAAAATATTTCATTAAGGAGAAATCAATATTAGATATTGAAGTGAAGCTTGCTAGTATTGGAAATCGAGATTGGATCTTGAAGTCGAGCTTGCACACCTTGGAGGTTCTCCGACGATTTCAACAAATAAGAAGTAGATTGGATCTTACATCAAGATTACTAGGTAATATTTGATCTTCTTCTAAATTATTTTCATTTGTGTATTGATGCATGATCACATAGCTTAATATTGAAATAAGGCTAATCAATTGTGTTAGGATACTTTAGAAGTATAAACATAACATGCTTATGTATTAAGTCAAAGATGTGCATGTTGGACATGTAACAAATAATAAGAGTTTGGAACTCTAGATTAAGGCTTAGAGCTATGGCTACAATTTTAGATTCATTTAACCACCTTTAGGTGAACTAGAATTATTCATGAGACATTTCTAATTATAATTCTAAAATGGTTTATGATTATATTCAAACAAATACATATAAGTATTTAGAATACATGTATGCTAGTTGTAAAACATGTGTTGATGGTGGTTATGAAGTTAAAATTGGATTTTAAGTGTATTTGAAGTATTGAGAGAAAATTGGAAGTGTTTAATAATGTTTTGAAATGAAAAAATCACTCATTGATTTATCTGCGCCGCGACACAAACCCTTTTGCGTCGCGACACAAAGCTTCGCGTCGCGACATAAATCTTTTGCATCGCGACGTGTCGATATTGATGTTCAGCACCCTCTCGAAATTTTGGGTTGCGTCGTGACACGAAGACCTAATTCATACTAAAACTTATTTTTCTCCATTCCGGAGCTTCCGGACTTCGATTGGGTCCCCGTTTTTTTCCTACGGACTCATATCGGAATGTAGTTTTACATAAAAATATTTTAAAATACACTTATCCTTGATATTTATGGGTTAGACCCACTTCCGCTGCGCGGGGCACAGATCTGACCCTAGGGGTTCCACAACTGCCCTAACAGAATAGTATCAGTAGCAAAGGCTTAACCACACAACACATATTTTTAAATCTATACCATAGTAATTTTAATTTGATTATGCATAAGACATATTGGATTTGTATTGCATGTTTTTAAATTAAAATTTTGACCTAATTAAGTTAATGATTTGATTGTCATAAATCTCATGTGATTAGGTGATTACTTTAATAAAGTAATAGTATTAATAATGTTGGAGAATTATTGGATGGTCCATCTTGTCAATACGGAAATGAATGAGTTCTTACTACTTATATCCAATATTGTCATTAGTGTGAGGGTATAAGTGCTCGGAACTTAGATCGCTCCGGTAAAATATTAGATGTAGCGTGATGAGTTAACACAGTCACTCAATATCATCATTAGTGTGATGGTGTACATACAAAGCTCATTAGTGCACACTAACAAGTATACACCTATAACACATCTTAATCCAATATCATCATTAGTGTGAGGATAAGAAACGATTCAGGACCAAACTATGAGTCACATGAAGTGACTGACCTTGGAGGTCTGCCTAATGAGTTTATAAAGGCCAATATCGTCATTAGTGTGAGGCTGGAGTAAATGTCATGGGATCCACTTCCCGCAATGAAATTTTGATAGTCAAATTTATATTTTTCCGTTAAGGGAGATTACAGAATTACGTAAAGTAGTGGGAGGGCACTAATAGATTTAAAATTCCATAATCAATTAGTGTTATCACATTCGAAATGAAAATTATTCTGCTACTACTAAAAAATATTATCTTGTAGATGGCTGCCGCTAATCCATTAATGAAACTTTTGGATTCCAATAAAAATGAGCCGAGAACTATTTCGAATGGGAAATTAACATGAGCCTTGTCTTAGAGTATAAAAAGTTGACTTATGTCACGATCAATCCACTGCCTATTGATATCGATCTCGACTCTACTCCAGAAGAGCGAGAAACTTTTGATATATGGAAGGATGATAACCTGAATGTGAAATCCTACATATTGGGATCGATGGTTCCAGATTTGCTGAGACAATACATTGAAGTACCGGATGCTTAGAGCATCATGCGAACACTCAAGGAGTTGTTCGAGGCAAATCAAGAGATGGAAATATATCGAAGTTCTAAGGAATTGTTCCGTGTTAAAATCAAGGAGGGAGGAGATGTCAGCACTCATGTTTTGAACATGATCGACCAAATTTGATATCTGGAACGACATGGCATTGTGTTTGATGAAAGGCTGGGCCGTAATTTGATTATGTCTTCTTTGTCTGGTTCTTAAGTTGGCTTTGTATTGAATTTCCATATGCATTCGATGCAAGCCACATATGAAGAACTTCATAACATGCTACGCACAACAGAGCAAGATTTGAAGTAAGGCAACCCCACATTGTATCTCCATGGTGGAGCTGGCTCTTAGATCAGATCGAGGCGGTGAATACATGAGTGAAGAATTCAGAAATTATTTAAGGGAGAATGGAATTCTCGCCCAATATAGCCCACTAGGAACACCTCAACACAATGAACTGTCTGAGCATAGAAATCATATTTTATTGGATATAGTGCGAATGATGATGAGCTATATAGATCTTCTTTATTACCTTTAGGGTTACGCTTTACAAAATCATGCCTACATACTTAATAGGGTTCCATCGAAAGCTGTTTCTACGACCCCCTTTCAGATATGGTTCGGTAGAAATCCAAGTCTTAGGCATTTAAAGATTTTGGGTTGTCCTACATACGTTAGAATTGCGCAGCGGGATAAACTAGCACCCAGAGGGTATAAATATAGGTTCGTTGGGTATCCTGATAATTCCATGGGATATCAATTCTACGATTCCGAGCAACGAAATGTATTTGTTGTTCACTTTGCAACTTTCTTGAAAAATAATTTTTGAGAGAAAGTGGGAATTGTAGAGAGATTAAACTTGATAAGTTTGATCCCAACATTAAGGAACCTGAGATAGAACCAGAGATCCAACTAGGTGAAGAATCTACAATATAGGTTCTACGTAAGTCGAATAGAATATCAAGGCCTCCTGATAGACTGTTTTTAACATCTGATGTAAGCCTTGATGTTCTCCTATTGGAGGAAACATATCCAATTACGTATTGGATATCGATTCGGGAAAATGGCAAGAAGCCATGAAATCCGAAATAGATTCATTGCATGCCAATCAAGTCTGGGACTTAGTTGAACTTTCTGAATGAGTTAAACCTATTGGCTGTAAATGGGTTTACAAAAGGAAGCGAGGGCCCGATAGAAATGTGGAAACCTTTAAGGCCTGATTGGTAGCGAAAGGTTACACTCAATGTCCTGAGATTGACTATGAGGAAACTTTTTCACCAGTAGTCCTGCTAAAATCCATTAGGATTCTTTTAGTCATTGTTGTATATCACGACTATGAGATATAGCAGATGGATGTGAATACCGCTTCCTAAATGGATTTCTTAAGTATGATATCTATATGGAACAATTAGAGGGTGTCATATCCAGTGAGACTTCAAACTTGGTTTGTAAGCTCCAAAAGTCTATTTATGGACTTAAACAAGCATCCCGAAGTTGGAATCATCGTTTTGATGAGATAATTAGATTATCTGGATTCATCAAAAATGAGGAAGAACCGTATGTCTATAAGAAAGTTAGTGGGAGCATGATAGTTTTTCTAGTCTTGTATGTAGATGAAATTATTATCATAGTACATGATATAAGGATGATGCATAGTGTGGAAGCCTACCTTTGTAAGAACTTCTCCATGAAAGATATGGGTGAAGCTTCCTATATACTAGGTATAAGGCTCTACTGAGATAGAGTTAGGAAGCTTATAGGGTTGTCACAATCGACGTACATAGATAAGATGTTAGAAAGGTATACTTTTACCAACTGTAAGGCAGCAAATGTACTTTTCCGATACGACATACATCTTTCGAAGAAAATGGCACCTCAAACTAAAGAAGATAAAGTTAGGATATCTAACTTTCCATATGCTTCTTGTATTGGAAGCATAACGTATGTTATGTTATGTACTAGACCTGACATCAGTTTCGACGTCAGTGTGACCAGTCGATATCAATCTCATTTAGGTAATGATCATTAGACAGTTGTGAAACATATCCTAAAATATCTTAAAGGTACTAGGGATAAGTTTATGATATATGGAGAAAATGAGCTATAAGTTAAGGGTTATACAGACTCCGACTTCCAATGAGATCCAGATGATAGAAAATCTACATAATGATACATATTTACCCTTAACGGTGGTGCGATTAGTTGGCGTTGTTCAAAGCAAGGCTCAACGGTTGATTCCACCACTAAGGTGGAATTTATAACGGCTTCAGAAGCTACTAAATAAGCTGTTTGGATTAAAAAATTATCACAGAACTTGGCATTGTGCCTAATACTGCAGATTCGATCCCATTGTACTGTGATAATTACCATAGTTTGTTAGTTTTGCAGGTTGGTGACCTGATCGGTCAACCACATATACCAGAGCTTCAAAAGCCGAATAGCAGCGTTGCATTCAGCCAGTCACCAGGTCTTGGGGGAAATAAAGAGTCTAGTAATTTATGTTTTAGTTTGTATAAGTTGTAACGTGTTGAGCACGAGTTTATTTTAGAAAAGTTTTTGTATATACGTATTTTCGGGTACGGAGCCCTGGTTGTATTATGTCTGCATCGTATTTTAGTTGGGCCCTTAGATTGCATTAATATTGAGATACCGGTTTGAGGCCGATATTTTATTTTCAGGTTGTAAATGGATGCTGGCTATAGGCCAGGTTGCATGATGTTACAAATACATCATGCCGAAATTTTTCTAGAATTAGAGGCTTATGGAGACGGGATTAGCCTGTCTCTTGCCAGTAGCATCCTGGCTTAGATGGGATGTTACAATGATGGTATCAGAGCATAGGTTTATAGAGTGTCGGTGACTGCAGCTGCTGGCTATTCGACTATCTCAGTAAGTATGTGTTTGTTTGGACCATATCAGTCTTTGCTTGTTATTAGTTTCAATATGCCCAGGTCAGGATTCGAGGACGAATCCTATATAAGGAGGGGTGAATGTAACATCCCGGGTTATTATAGCGAGTTGTGTGAATTTTATTTTCCGCGCGTGAGGCCGCGTCCAAACGCGAAATAAATTTTAGTGTATAATGGGGACTTTTATAGAGAAATTAATTATAAGGCAATAATTATAAATTGAGGGACCAAATTGAAATTTGTCACCAAATACAAATAAAACCTAGAAATTTCTACACACTCACACTTTGCACATACACACGTGTGTGACACACAAAATTAACATAATACACACACACGCATTGGACACACACACACAGTCATGGTAAGAAGCAGAACAGAGAGAAGAATCGAGAGAGGTAGAGAGAGACCGAGAGAGAGAGAGAGACCAGGAGGGAGGAGGAACTCCAGCGACGTTGGCTGAGCCATGATCGCCAATGAATCTTCGGTGAGCTCACGACGTCTGGATCAACGAGCAGAGGTTGAGTAGAGGCTGAACAGAGACTGAAAGCAGAAACAGCGAGAGAGAAGCCGAAGCTGACCAGAGAAGCAGCAGACGTGAGGTAACAAAGGAAGAAGAAGAAGAGTGATTTCTACTTTGGAGTTCCGATTTCATGCCTGTAGGCAGAAGTAAGTAACTTATGTGATGAATTTCTTGAGTTTGGGTGTTTATTGGTTTGTTTGATTTGTGGAAATGAATCTAAAAATTGAAACAAGAATGATGAAAATGATTATATTAAAGTAATACAAGATTGATTTTAACCTTGAAATCGAAAGAAATTAACCAAATGGAAGTAATTGAGAAATTGGGGAAATTTGATAAGAACCCTAGAATTTGGGGTTTTTGATTTTATTGGTTTTAATTTTGGAAGTTTGAAAAGAAATCAAATGAATTAGGAGATAGCTTGGCAGTGAGTGGAATAGAGATCATGGAATAGAAGATTTTTTTTTATTGAATCGATTATGATTTTATGAGTTATGGAAATGAGTTTAGTGTTTGATATTTTAAATCATATTGTGTTAGTAGGTGAGAGTTTGTTGTTTATTTGATAGGATAAAATTGATCAATTGGAGTCTGAAGGTGAACTATTTGTATTTCATGATAATTGTAATAAAATTAGTGTTGTTTGTAGTATGCTAAAACTTGGTAAATGTTAGGTTGTGTTCTGCTGAATCTTTAAATAAGTTTATGTTTTGATACATAAACAATATGAGATCAAAATGTGGTTATGGACACCTATAATGGCTGAGAACATATATATATATATATATATATATATACTCACGCACATATTAGAGAAATTGATTGATGTGTGTAGTGATTAAAGGCATTAGAAGCATGTTTAGGAAGGGTGGTATTTCGGCAATAGAAAGAGTTGAAGCTTGATAGTGTTTTATGCATGTTTAAAATGGTTGAACAAGAATGATTAATAAGATAATGGATTATTAAGTATAAAGTGTGTATTATGGTAGCAGTTAATTCTGAACATGTTGTACAATTTTATTAATAAAATGAGTTCTAGACATCCAATTAATTTTGAAGAAATCAAATACATTAAAGATTAAAATAGTTAAAAATTAGAATTTTTAAATGAAGACTAAATAAGAGTTAGCAATATTTTCACTCAGACATACAACTAAGAGGGATGTATTGATAAGTCAATTATGGAATGTTTAGTTGGTAAGGATTAAAGTTATAAATGCAAAGTGTCGTAGGTAAGTTATATACATATAGAAATGGAAATGAACCAATAAGTAAACCCTTTATAAAACATACATTTGTTTATGTGTGTCGATTGTGTGTGTAGGAGTATAAACCACTTCTTGTATCGTTTGTAAGCTATTGGAATTATAATTTATGAAAGATAAGTTTGGTGATAAGCACAGATTTTGCATATGCATGAATGATTTCACTATGTCATAAATAGGCGTGAATGAATGCATGTACATATACGATAGTATAATATAAGCATATAGGTAATAGAACGCATATGTTATTAAATTATAGTCATGCATGAATTCATATAAGTGGTTATAGTTTAAAGATAAGTACATAAGAAAGTATGATTGTGATTAGTGAAAGCATAAGAAAAGAATATGCATTCATGTGTGTTATGATTTTCAGAAGATTGAATTGGAGCTTAGTATGATTTTGAAATTCAAAATGTTTTAAATAAAAGTTTCAAATGTATTTGAAAGAAAAGTATTTCGGGAAATATTTCTTATAGCTTTGAGATTTAAAGCATGGTTTTATGTTTTTCGGGGCATGAGGGAAAAACTCACCCGATTATGTAACTTGAGATTTAGTTGGAATTGACGGATATCATATGGATTCGAGATTTGAGATTTGACACATCCCAGTTTTACATTATTGGAATTGAAAGATTTATATACATGTGCACATGTGGAGGACTGGGGGGACGCCCCTAGATCCTCAGCGCTCAGATGGTACATTCCTGGGCGGAGATGCGCCTACGGGCGGAGATGCACAATTCAGATTTCGGTTTTCAGAAAAAAGGATTTCAGATTTCAGTTTTCAGAAAAAAAGTTTAGAAAGCGATTTTAGAGAGAAGTACAAGAAATAGTTTTCAGATTCTCAGTAAACAATTTTCATAAACAAGATTTTAGAAATATTTTCCAGAAACCAGAGATTCAAAGCATGATTTTAGAAAGATTAGTTTTATTAAGAGATTTTCAAATAGAGTTTCAGAAAGCAGTTTTTCAGAAAAGGTTTTTCAAAAAGTATTTTCCAAAGATATGGCATAATTAAAGATCAGTATAGCTTATAGGTTAAACATATTAGTCATACATTCTAGTTAATATATGAGATGCATATCGTTAACATTGAACTATGATAGCATGATTACATCTATATGGATATATGATTGATGTTGTATGTATGGTATTTTGTATCATGATTACATCTATGTGATTATGATTGATGCCCGTGTGTATTATATGGTTACATAGAAGAAATAATTTGTAAGATACTAGCGTATGACAACATGATTGCATATACATGTACGGTGTTATTGAGTTGAAAATAAGAAATTTGCAAAGGCATGTATTTATAGCATTTAATAAGTTCGAATATGAATATATGAAATTACAGATGTATGGTACATTAGTTTGTATATGTTTATGATATTGTGATAATTTGTTATGTAAGTAAATTTATTTACCTGCGTGTGAAATATATTAATGACATAATTAATATATAGAATATATATAGTTAAAGACGAATGTTTAATAGAAAGAATATTATATAAATCCGATTTGATGATATTTCAATGAAATACAAGAAAGGTAAGTATGATAAATAACCAAACTAGATTAGCAAATAATAAGTAGTTAAGTATTGAGATATCAGAGTAGCGCAGCAGAAACATGATGGAGACTGACTTAATAGATGGGAATGTAATAATTTGATGAGTATATTTTAAATACATGTGTTTGACGCTCAAGGAATGAGCATAGTTACTTACTGAGTCATTATGACTCACACCACCATAGTTTGTTAGTTTTGCACGTTGGTGACATGATCGGTCAACCACATATACCAGAGCTTCAGAAGCCGAATAGCGGTGTTGTAGTCAGCCAGTCACCAAGTCTTGGGGGAAATAAAGAGTCTAGTAATTTATGTTTTAGTTTGTATAAGTTGTAACGTGCCGAGCACGAGTTTATTTTAGAAAAGTTTTGTATATACGTATTTTCATTTACGGAGCCCTGGTTGTATTATGTCTGCATCGTATTTTAGTTGGGCCCTTAGATTGCATTAATGTTGAGATATCGTCCTGAGGCCGAGATTTTATTTTCAGGTTGTAAATGGATGCTGGCTATAGGCTAGGTTGCATGATGTTACAAATACATCATGCCGAAATTTTTCTATAATCAGAGGCTTATGGAGACGGGATTAGCATGTCTCATACCGGTAGCATCCTAGCTTAGGCGGGATGTTACATAGATGCATGATCACATAGCTTAATGTTGAAATAAAGCTAATCAATTATGTTATGATACTTTAGAAATATAAACACAACATGCTTATGTATTAGGTCAAAGATGTTCATGGTGGACGTGGAACAAATAGTAAGAGTTTGGAACTCTAGATTGAAGCTTAGAGCTATGGCTACTATTCTAGATTCACTTGACCACCTTTAGGTGAACTAGAATTGTTCATGAGACATTTCTAATTAGGATTCTAAAATAGTTTGTGATTAGATTCCAAAAAATGCATAAAAGTATTTAGAATACATGTATGCTACTTGTAAAACATGTGTTGATGGTGTTTATGAAGTTAAAGTTGGATTTTAAGTGTATTTGAAGTATTGGGAGAAAATTGGAAGTTTTTAATAATGTTTTGAAATGAAAAATCATTCACTGTCTGATCTACGTCGCGACACAAACCCTTTTGCGTCACGACACAAAGCTTCACGTCGCAACATAACTCTTTTACGTCACGACGTTTCGACATTAATGTTCAGCACCCTCTCGGCATTTTGGGTTGCGTCGCAATGCACAAGACTTGCATCGCAACTCGAAGACCTGATTCATACTAAAACTTATTTTTCTTCATTCTTGAGCTTCCGAACACCGATTGGGTCCCCATTTTTTCCTAAGGACTCATATCAGAATGTAATTTTACATAAAAATATTTCAAAATACATCTATCCATTATATCTATGAGTTAGACCCACTTCCGTTGCACGAGGCACCAATCCAACCCTAGGAGTTCCACAGCTGCCCTAACAGAACCCCTAGGGTCGGATCGGTGTCCCGCACGGGTCTAACCCATGGATTCAAGCATGAATATAATTTTAAATAATTAATGAAATACTATATTCCATTACGAGTGTATAGGAAAAAAACTGAAGCTGAATCGGAGTCTTAAGACTCCATAACAGGAGGAAACAAAATTGAGTGCGCCACACACATGACGCGGGCGCACTGTTCGTGAAAACAAATTTTTTAAAAAATTTCATTTGTTTTAACACCTTCAGCTCTTTGGAAATATAGAGCTGAAGGGAATATGGTATTCAACCCTAAATCCTTTCAACCTTCCTAAACACTCTCAAAACATCCAAAATTAATTTTGATATCAAAACCAATATCAACACATATTATAGAACAAAAATTATATTTTTCAAAAATATCAAATATTTTTACAAAAACATAAATTTATTCTAAATACGCATTAGCGTAAATTTTGAATCCAAAACACAAACCAAATTAGAATCTCACAATGAAGTGACTCGTGAACAATTCTAGGTCACCCAAAGGTGGTCAAGTGATTCTAAAATGGTAGCCTTAGCTCTAAGCTATTATCTAGAGTTCTAAACTCTAATTTTATGTCTATGTCTAACATAATTATTTTGACCTAATTACAATCATATTGTGTTTATACTTCAAGAGCATCTTAACACAATTATTTAGCTTAATTTCAACATTATATATCTAATACATAATTCAACACTATATGTCTCACTGATGAAAAATATAGCTTTTGGAGAAGATCAAACTTACCTAGCAAGGTTGATTCAAAGATCCAATCTACTTATCGTTGTTGAAATATTTGGAGAACTTACAAGGATTAGCAAGCTTGACTCCAAGATCCAATCTTGATTCCAATGCTAGCAAGCTTCACCCCAAGACTCGATCTTGATTTCTCTTAGATGAGATGTTGTAGAGACCTCAAAAGCTTCTCTAAATAATTCTCTAACTTAGGCTAATTTCTCCAAGAATTATTTGTACTTAGCTTTCTCAATGAGATAATAATGATTCCACTAACGATAAATAAACTACCACAATAATAATTAAACAGATTGAAACTTGCATTCGATGGGCCTGACCTCATAGAGATCTGGTAAAATGTGGTTGTGGTCAGTCGGATATCATATGAATGTACGACCAGACTTACTGGAAGTCTGACCGGATGTTCTGTGTAATTCAGAAACATATAATCATAGTAACAGCAAAATGAATATCATTAGGAAATTACAGAAGTGAAATGACATGGTGAACAATATTTTATAATAGTCTCAAATAATCAAAATAATGAGCAGACAATTGATCCAATAATAAACTAGAGTAGTATTCTAAAACGTGCATAATAGCAATGGATCAAATGACTATCCTCCTCATGATATGTGAAATTATATCCCGAGTGCAAACCACATTATCGTCCATTCTGAATCGACTATGGAATTTATATTTGGGTTTTCATCTGTTATACCATAAGGGAATCATACGCCCATATATCATTCATGTTCAGCCGGACATAAGACAACTCTCGTCGGATTTCATTTGTAGATCATATAGTAAACAGAGTATGACATGCATATTATCAATTAAAGCATGAGAACGAAACAATTAAACATGCATAAAATAACGTTAACGAGTAACATTAAAGCAACTAAGCAAGCAATTAACTAAAGAAAGCAGTAAACATGACATGGCATATTTATAGGTGGCCGAATGTGTATGCAAGTATGGCCGGATATATATACGTCTGGTCGGAGATATTGTGTCAAAAATAGAATCTCAAATACGCATAAATATTAAGAATGGTGTCATCGGGTTGTATATTTTTCCACATACTTTGGCTCTGAAGACGCATCTGAATATCAGGTCGCTGCTGGATTCACACCAGTGAATGTGGAACTCCAAAGATGGATGGCTCTAATTTTCTCTTTTCTCTCAAAGGTTATCTGTAATTTTAGGGTTTCTCATTCTAATTTTTCCAAAAGCTTATCAAAACTCTCTAGTTTCTAGTCTCTTTTATGAAGGGATATGACCCATTTTTTATAGTGAAACTAATGGGTCTAAGGTTGGAAGAGGGATCAGAATCCACCTTCCTTCAATCTGTCTCGAGTGATTGGAAATCAAAACGTCAGACACAGCTCGAACTTTGTCTGTCCGGATGTAGGGTTTGTGGCCGGACGTAATCAAGCTCGTGATTCCAATTGTTTTAATTTTGCACGTGTCCTGACAACTCGATACATGTCCGACCGGCTATTAAATATGAATTATATGTCTGATCGACCATTAATCAATCTGTGTTTTCAACTCTTTGAATTTTGCACGTGCCTTAACCATTTTAATGCGTGACCCATAATATTACTTGTGGGCTAGATAAAGGCCATAAGATATGCAATGTCATTTGGATCATTTAACTCAAATTTGGCTCATACAATGTCCCTTTTTCATATCCTTATTTTTATATTTAATAATATGATAATACCAATATACATATCCAGTTGTTCAATCAATTCATATAACAAATTATAAATGTACTCGCTCTTAATACATCGAATTCCTACCGGCCTCATCCCACCAATTTTTGACATCCCTAATGAAAATCCCAACTATAAATTTTGAAAGTTACACCCAATGGATATAAGGACAAAATGATTTTGGTTTTCCGTTTAAAATTAATTTGCCTTTTCATTTACTTGAATTATTATTGAAGATACGAATCTGAATCTTCATGCAAATGGTTTCTCATTTTATAGGGTTACATAGTCTATTTGCTTTTGCCTATATATGGATGTAACTTATTTTTTGTTGTCATATTAATGTCATTAAACAGTAATATAAACATGCAAATCAAACAAATCAAATTACCAAAAGTAGATCTAGATGCAAAACCCTAAAACCAGAAAACTTGAAGACAAACCAGAAAATGGAGATTACAGAATTGTCCAAGTCGAGATGATCTATGTCCTTAAGAACTTATTGGCCCCGTCACAGGTGCTCTACGGATTTGAATTGCCAACGTTCTCCCAGGATAACTTGGATTCTACTTGTTCAAGGTGCACTCCTTAACAAGTGTTTGAACTAGGATAAAATGGTGGATCTCTCTCTTAAAACAAAGAAAACAACAATGCCTCTTTTTAATCTCTGGAAATAGTTGTATTTCTTATGTATTTTCATTTGGAATAAAAGCCTTCTTATATAAGGCATGGAGGGGTGCCAATAGGGCACCCCTTGGGGTGGGTTGCAACCCTTCAAGGATTGCAACCTCCCATACACCCCTTGGGAATTCCAAAGATATATAAATACATATACATATCATATTTAATGAATTTGAGGAATTTACAACAATCCCCCACAATTCTTCAAATATTCATTCAGGCACGTGAGAGAGATACCGTGAGCTAAAGCTGCATCGAAATAGGTAGCTTTCGCCTTGAACCTTTCCTAGTGAGTGACAATCGGATTTACTTGGCAAACCAGTGACCCATAGTCTTGAACTGTTCTGCCGTTGGTGTAAACCAAGACAATTGCCAACACACAGCTTTAATTCGACCATTTTCCCGTTCTACGGTTATGTTCATTTTGGCCCTGAACAACGGTCCTGGATTCATCAAGCACTTTATGGTAACCTGCCTTTCAAAGTTCCCATGGAAGCAGCCTCACTTCTTACTTGAAATAGGTGATCTACTATGAAGAGGTAATCTGTCTATACCCCCATTAGGACTCATCTCCTAATATAGTGATCATTAAAAGCCTTAGCTTATCCTAACCAATGATAGACAGCACTCAGCGTCATTATCGGAATGGGAAATAGTACGAAACTCTTCAGTGCTTGTTTTGAATTGCACAAAGTTTCTGTTGCCCCTTTTGAACCTAGATCTTGGGATCTCCAGTCAACTAGGTTGGGTTCCACAGTGACAATTCTTAGATTATAGGCTTCAAGCCCATTCCCCTCGATGACTTCTCAACTTGCTCTCAAGGTAAACCTTTAGTTAGTGGATCCGCTAGGTTTTCCTTCGACTGACATAATCGATCGTTATTATGCCACTTGAGAGCAGTTGACGTATGGTATTATGTCTCCGACGTATGTGTCGAGACTTACCATTATACATTGTATTTTGGGCTCTCCCAATAGCCGATTGGCTGTCACAATATATGCTTATTGGTGGCACCGGTTTGGGCCAACTAGGAATATCCTCCAGGAAGTTTCTAAGCCATTCTGCTTCTTCCGCTGTTTTGTCTAACGCTATGAATTCTGATTCCATAGTAGACCAGGCAATACACGTTTTCCTCGAGGATTTCCATGACACGGCTGCATTACCAAGTGTGAAAACAAATCCACTCGTGGATTTGGAATCCACCGTATCAGATATCCAGTTAGCATCGCTGTAACCCTCTAGTACAACAGGATATCTCTCGTAATGTAGCCCATATTTTGAAGTTTCTCTCAGATACCTCAAAACTCTTACTATGGCTTTCCAGTGGTTGTGTCCTGGATTACTCGTATATCTGCTAAGCCGATTCACAGCTTGAGCGATATCAGGTCGCGTGCAATTCGTGAGATATATCAGACTTCCGATGATTCTCGAATACTCTAATTGCGATATGCTTGAACCAGTATTCTTTGATAAATGAAGAGTTAGGTCTACAGGGGTTCTAGCCACATTTAGATCCCCTTTGATATATTTATCGAGTATCTTCTCAATATAATGAGTCTGTGATAATATATATTCGTCTGATGTCCTAGAAATCTTTATTCCTAGGATCACATCAGCTATCCCCATATCTTTCATATCAAATCTGCTGGATAACACGTTTTTGGTAGACTGAATCATTTCATGATTACTACCAATTATCAGCATATCGTCTACATAGAGACACACAATGACATATCCCTTTTGAGTTGATTTGGTGTACACACACTTATCACACTCATTGGTTTTGAACCCATTTGACAACATTTCTTTGTCAAATTTCTCATGCCATTGTTTCGGTGCTTGTTTTAATCCGTACAAAGATTTTACAAGTTTGCACACCTTTTGTTCTTGTCCAGGAACACTAAACCCTTCTGGTTGTTCCATGTAAATCTCTTCATCCAATTCACCATTCAAGAATGCCGTCTTTACATCCATTTGATGTATTTCAAGACCAAATATAGCTGCTATGGCTATGAGCATTCTTATCGATGTGATGCGAGTCACTGGTGAATAGGTGTCAAAGTAATCAAGGCCTTCCTTTTTTCTATAACCTTTTATGACAAGTCTTGCCTTATACTTATCTATTGATCCATCCGTTTTCATCTTCCTTTTGAATATCCATTTGTAGCCCAGCGGCTTACAACCTGGCGGAAGATCAACCAACTCCCAAGTATGGTTATGTAGGATTGAATCAATCTCACTGTTAATAGCCTCTTTCCAAAGAGGTGCCTCCGGAGAAGTCATAGCTTCTTTATAGCTTTGAGGCTCATTTTCTAACAAGTATGTCAGAAAATCGGGACCAAACGACTTAGACGTTCTAGCTCTTTTGCTACGTCTAGGCTCGATTGTCTCAGCATTTACACGTTGATCTGATCATTGGTCAACTTGATCACTGTCCTTGACAGTATCAACTGTTCTTTTGAGAGACTCTGTGCGCTGTCTTTCCTTACAGGGAAACGTCTCTTCAAAAAATGTCGCATTCCTTGACTCAATTATCATTTCCGGATTGATGTCAGGAATCTCCGACTTGTGTACCAAGAATCGATACGCACTACTGTTGCGAGCATATCCAATGAATATACAATCAACAGTTTTGGGTCTTATTCTAACCTTCTTAGGTTTAGGAACCATTACTTTGGCAAGACACCCCCACACTTTGAGGTATTTGTAGGAAGGTACGAAACCTTTCCACAACTCATATGGTGTCTTGTCCAACCTTCTGTGAGGAAGCTTGTTAAGAACGTAGTTCGCGGAAAGTAAAGCTTCCCCCACAAGTTCCGGGGTAGTCCCGAACTTGTCAACATGGCGTTCATCATTTCCTTCAACGTTCGGTTTTTGCATTCTGCAATTCCGTTCTGTTGAGGAGAATAAGGAGCAGTGGTTTCGTGAATAATTCCGTGCACAGAACAATATTCACCGAATGGTGAAACGTATTCACCGCCTCTATCACTCCTGATTCTTTTGATTTTCTTGCCAAGTTGGTTTTCAACTTCGTTCTTATAGTGTACGAAGCTCTCAATTGCTTCAGCTTTGCTTCTCAGCAAGTACACATAACAGAATCTTGTACTGTCATCGATAAAAGTGACAAAGTACTTTTTATCGCCTCTTGTTTGCACAATATTCATGTCACATACATCGGTATGTACAAGTTCTAGCGGTTCAGAACTACGTTCTATAGAATGAAATGATGTTCTATGCATTTTTGCTTCAACACATGCTTCACACTTATGTTGGCTATCAATTGCAAATTTATGTATAAGGTCCATGTTAATTAATTTATGTATGGTATCATAATTAACATGTCCTAACCTCCCATGCCATACTTTGTGACACAATAATATAAGCAGATGAACTAGCTTTATTAATAGCACGATCAACAGTCATTACATTTAGCTTGAAAAGGCCCTCAGTTAGGTATCCTTTTTTCCTACATACATATCATTCTTAGTCAATACAAACTTGTCAGAAACAAATACAAGCTTAAAACCAGCCTTACTAAGAAGAGAGCCCGAGACCAAGTTCTTCCGAATATCTGGAACGTGCAGTACATTCTTCAATGTTAGCTCCTTTTCGGATGTCATCTTCAGAACCACTGTGCCTTGTCCAACTACCTGAGAGGTAGACGAGTTTCCCATTGTTAGAAGATCGCCGCCATCGACCTTCTGGTACATGGAAAACATTTTACTGTCTGCACAGATGTGACGAGTAGCCCCAGTGTCTACCCCACCATTCTCTCGGATTCCCAACTATGTTGGCTTCGGTTACCACTGCTGATAGTTCCATCTCTGAGATATCATCAGTCAGCTGCTCACCTTCAGTGACATGGGCCTCATTTTCTTTTTCTTGCCCTTGTCCTGAGACTTTTTGTTCTTGCAGTCCTTTGACATATGACCGCTCTTTCCACAGTTGTAGCATTTTCCCTTGAACTTCTTGTTCCCAGAGTCAGCTCCACTGTTCTTTCTCTTTTTGCTACCCTTTACACCTTCAATGATGTTGGCCTTAGACTCCAGAGTCTTGTAGCTGGCCTTCTCGGACATCCTGTTGTCCTCCTCGATTCTCAATCGAACACTCAGGTCTTCAAGGCTCATCTGCTTCTTTTTGTGTTTCAGATAGCTCCTGAAGTCCTTCCATGATGGAGGCAACTTTTCAATTATGGCGGCAACTTGAAACATCTCACAGAGTTTCATTCCCTCATCCAGTATTTCATGAATGATTAATTGCAGTTCACCCAACTGAGACATCACCGTCCTTGAATCTACCATTTTGTAGTCCAGGAACCTACCCACGACAAATTTCTTTTGTCCGGCATCTTCAGTTTTATACTTCTTCTCGAGAGATTCCCAGAGAATCTTCACAGAAATCATGCCTTGGTACACATTGTACAGGGTATTGTCAAGACCACCCAAAAGGTAGTTCTTGCATAAGAAGTCTTCAGACATCCAATTCTGTTCTCGCTCCTCCTTGGCCAATTCGGATTCACCCTCCACAGGACCCGGAGGATCTTTGAGGAATTTTGCCAACTGGAGAGTTGTCAGGTAGAACAGCATCTTGCTCTACCATTGTTTGAAATTTGCCCCACCAAATTTCTCCGGTTTTTCTCCATGAGAGACCGGTACCGTGATTTTCCGCTAGCCATATGTAACTGGAAAATCAACAGGGTCAATTAGTCTACGAAAGACAAATTGCACAACGATCAACGAATGACCTTGTTCAAAGTGATATACGACAAATGTAAATATATATATATGTCAATCAAGATTGGATGGAATTACTTGTGTATTATTACACTTTAAATTCTCAACCAATTATGCAACAACCAAACAATTTCAACTTTATCACTATGTGTATGCTTGTGATAATTGAACAACTTAATAATAACTTAAATCTATACTACCAAGATTAATGTGTTACAGTATATGACTAACCAAGTTAATATTAATTAAAGTTTGCAGTTTATGATACTTACAGGATAAAATCGTTAGTGTCACGTTCGTATCTACGTTCGAACGAGACTGTCCAGTGTGTGTACGTTCGTGTTGCATTTGATAACGCGTTCGAACTAAGTGTTTCCAGAGAGTTCACGTTCGTGTAGCGTTTGATAACGCGTTCGAACGGAATAATTCTAGAGAGTTCACATTCATGTAGCGTTCGAGAACGCGTTCGAACGGAATGATTCCAGAGAGTTCACGTTCGAGTTGTGTTAAGAACGCGTTCGAACGTTCTAAGGAAAAAGGCTTGCGTTCGAGTTGCGATTGAAGACGCGTTCGAACGTTCTTATGAAAATTCAAATTTTTGACTTCGCGTTCGTCGGGCGTTCGAACGCCCTACGATTTTTTCATGCACAGTTCGTATTTTACAGAAAATAAACAAACCCTAACATGCGAATTACTATCTAATAACACCAGAGCAATAAGTTCTTAAGATTGTTGTCATATTAATGTCATTAAACAGTAATATAAACATACAAATCAAACAAATCAAATTACCAAAAGTAGATCTAGATGCAAAACCCTAAAACCAGAAAACTTGAAGACAAACTAGAAAATGAAGATTACAGAATTGTCCAAGTCGAGATTATATCTGTCCTTAAGAACTTATTGGCCCCGTCACAGGTGCTCTACGGATTCGAATTGCCAACGTTCTCCCAGGATAACTTGGATTCTACTTGTTCAAGGTGCACTCCTTAACAAGTGTTTGAACTAGGATAAAATGGTGGATCTCTCTCTTAAAACAAAGAAAACAACAGTGCCTCTTTTTAATCTCTGGAAATAGTTGTATGTCTTCTGTATTTTCATTTGGAATAAAAGCCTTCTTATATAAGGCATGGAGGGGTGCCAATAGGGCACCCCTTGGGGTGGGTTGCAACCCTCCAATGATTGCAACCTCCCATACACCCCTTGGGAATTCCAAAGATATATAAATACATATACATATCATATTTAATGAATTTGAGTAATTTACAACATTTTTCAGATTATTTTTAGTTGGTTGTACTTGAATTGGTTAGAGGCTGTTACTATTTCATTTATCTAGTATTGATAAAATTTTTAATTAGGATAGTATGTTTTAATCCTTTTATTTTTCTTAGGATATATCCTATTTATTCATATAAATTTTATATTTTTATTAATAATATTTACTTGGTGATTATGCATATGATTTTACTTTACTCGGGGTGTAAACCGAATTGAAATATTAAGGAAGGCTTTGATACATCATTCATTAAAGAATAAAAATAAATTATTGGACAAAAAAAAAACCAATATTAGAATTTTTAAATTTAAACGAACATAGAAAGATGATTTCAGTAAAGCATTCCTTCTTTTGTGACAATAGTTGTTGGGGGCAGTTGTGGAATCTCTAGGGTCAGATCAGTATCCCACGTAGCGGAAGTGGGTCTAACCCATGGATATCAAGTATGGATGTAATTTTAAATAATTTAATGAAATATTATATTCTATTACGAGTGTCTAGGAAAAAATTGGGGCTGAATCGGAGTCCGGAAACTCAAGAACAGAAGGAAACAAAATTGTTGCGCGCTACAGTACGCGTACTGCACAAATCAGCTGACATATATTTTTTATTTTTTTATTTTTTTGTTAATTCAAATCCTTTAGCTCTCTGTTCAAGAGAGCTGAAGGTATTAGGGTATTTTACCTTAATATCTTCTAACTCTCCCTAAACACTTCAAAAACACCCAAAATTAATTTTTAATTTCAAAACCATCATCAACACATATTATTGAATAAAAATCAAGTTTTTCAAAATATCAAATATATTTACAAAAACATAAATTTATTCTAAATACGCATTTGCGTAAATTTTGAATCCAATACACAAACCAAATTAGAATCCTAATAAGAAATGTCTCGTGAACAATTCTAGGTCACCCAAAGGTGGTCAAGTGATTTTAGAATGGTAGTCATAGCTCTAAGGTTTAATCTAGAATTCCAAACTCTAATTTTATGTTTATGTCTAACATAAATATTTTGACCCAATTACAAGCATAATGTGTTTATACTTCCAAAGCACCCTAACACAATTAATTAGCCTAATTTCAACATTATGTATCTAATATATAATTTAGCATTATATGTCTCCCCAATGAAAAATATAGCTTTTAGAGAAGATCAAACTTGCATGGCAAAGTTGATTCAAATATCCAATTTACTTTTCTTTGTTGAAATATTTGGAGAACTTCCAAGGATTAGCAAGTTTGACTCCAAGATTCAATCTTGATTCCAATGCTAGCAAGCTTCATCCCAAGATCCAATCTTGATTTCTCCTAGTTGAAATGTTGTAGAGACCACACAAGCTTCTCTAAACAATTATCTAACTTAGGCTAATTTCTCCAAGAATTGTTTGTACTTAGCTCTCTCAAGCTTAATTAAAACATTCCTAAAACTTCTATTTATAGCAAAACTTAGATAATTTTTAATTAATAAAAGTTGTAATCAATTTTTAGGTGGGCCTAATCTAATTTTTCCAAATATGTATAATTAGGTGTGACTAATCTCCATTGTCTACCATTTTAATTTAATCCAATTAAATCAAGACAATGATCAGGAAATGTATTAGTTCAATGTTTACCACTTTGATTTAATTCAATTAAATCAAGCCAAAACTACCAATTATTACATATTTACAATTACCACAATATCCTCAAATGATAGAGATAATTATGATTTTACAATTAAGTCATTGTGTAATTATTGAATTAATCCAATTAGGTCAAAGTAAATCATCAATGTTAACCAATAACACTTGATTATCTTAATTGATAATTATAATATCGAATATTATCTTTTATCAAAATTAATTGGTTACCCAAATGCTCAACGAGTACACTTCATATTGTTACTCTCTAAGTTCAGACACGTTCGTCATATAAGCCTAGCTAATATGTACGCAATTCGGCCACCTTCGAATTCGCGAAAAAAAAACGAACGACCTTTCTGAACTATATAAGTTGAGGTCATCACATATGTTTAACAATCCCTCTGTCGTAGGCTATTCGAGTTACGCTTAGCAAACATAGAATACACTGTTAAGTTTCCGAGGCGCACATCTCATGTCGACATGTCCATGATTCTTCATAACTGATGCAATCCACCCTAGCTGATCGAATTTGGCCAAAGCTTTAAGAATCGTGACTTTACTCACATGGATACCTAAAGCCCTTATGGTACGCATACGGGCCAACAAGTCCTATCTTGCTTCGTACTTGATTACTTAGTGCATCGGTCCACACCCAAGGAACATCTAGAGGCCAGATCATGAAATGTTTCTGACATACACGGCATCAAAGTGTGGAGGATCTCACACAAAATCAGTGCTAACATATAGTCAAAGGATTACATATGCTACTCGACTCGAGGAGATTCTTATTGACGGTGGTGTATACTTCTAACTATTATGAATCATTTGTGAGTCATTCAGTATTATACGAGTTTCTAAAACTCATGGTACATCGAGTTAAACCATTGGAACTCCAATTCCAATATGCGACATGTCTAGTCTTCTAGGTTATAGGAATTCAGCCGTATTCCAAAACAAACGACTAAGAATATATATACTTTAAGAATTGTAGACACTGCATTTTTGCATATAAGTCCTGATGATGAGTCTCGCATGGAGACACTACCTCTTTAATTGTGGAAGCCGCGGGAAATGGACGTCGGAAGTGAAGAGTCAAGAAATGACATTTTTGTTGGATTTAGTTCGCTTGTTTAGCTTCGGGTTCGCTTGTTGGACCTCTGTTTCAAAACACATCCATGACCCAAAACCCCCGCAAGCCCATACACCACCAAACCACACACCAAGCCCACCAAAAGGACCAACCACACGCCCCAAGCCCATTAAATCACATCCAATAATAATTAAAATATTTAAAACACATGTCAAAAATTAAATTAAATCAAATTAAATTAAATCAAATCCAATTAAATCAAAACAAATCTCATTCCTAAAATAAACAAATCAAATCAAATCTTATAAATCACATTCCTAATTAAATTAAATCACATGCCTAAACTAAATGAAATCAAATCAAATCTCAATAATCATATCCATAACTAAAAGAGAAGAAATCAAATTAAATCAAATCACTTCTTTAATTAAAAGATTTTGCCTTATCATACACTAATTAAAAATATCTCAAATAATTACACAAATCCTTTCATTTTCAAACAAGGATAGACCTCATCCATTTGCCTATAAAAAGAAGCCTTCACCACACATCCAAGACCCTGGCTCATTCTCACGAAAACACAAAGAAAATAGCCTATCTTATTCACACCCTCTCTTCACTCTTCTCTCAAACAGCATCCACGCCCAAGAGCAAAACAAAAAAATATTACCATGAACAACAACCTCTCTCCCCCATAACCACTCGGTTCTCACCCTAAGTAGCCAACACCCCTTCCTTATTCACTCGGCATACACTAACTCATAATCCACGAACCATAACCCTTCACAATCGACAAACAAACTGCCCCTTCACAACCCTAAGCAAGCCACTCACCAAGCTTCTCACCGAACAACAAACCAACAAACTGACCCACGCATCAGTCAGCCTCTTCCCTCACGTAACTGCCCATTCACGCCACTCCACTCACTGCCTCTAGCCACATAACCCTTCACGCCTTGCCTCACAAACCTACAATCAATTCACTCATTCACGCATCAGCCCCTCCACTCGCGCAAACAACTAGCTCATTCACACCCATCACACAGCCCTCACTGCCGCACATAACCCTCATACATACTGCCCAGTTCAGCCGCATATTACACCCAGAAAACTGCCAGTAAACTGCCGCACAAACCACCTAAAAACTGCCAGCAACTGTCCCTCCCCAGAACTGCCGCAATATAGCCCCTTTAACTGCCGCATAAAGCCTCCACTGCACTGCCCAGTTTTCCGTACAAATAGACCCTTAAAACTGCCCAGAAAATACCCCAAAAATGACGCATAAACTGCCCAGTTTTTAGCCTAAAAACCGCACAAAACAGCAGCCCAATACCCCTCAAAAAACTGCCAAAACAGTCCTCTAATTACCAAAAAATAGTGACCAGAAAATACAACACAAACAGCAGCGAAACGGAGTGAAAACAGCAGCCCAAACAGTAAAACAACGAGGAAAAATGTTGGATTAGTGAACCGGGAAAGTTGTGGAATATCAACCCTTCCGACGGCCGTGTAACGCGCTTTCAAGAGACGAAAAAAGAGGTTAGACCTGAGGGCACCTTCTTTATTTATTATTCTTCGTTTTTTATTTATTTTAATATATTATCGCATGAGAGTCGTTTGTTGATGCATGATGTGAATTCCGGGTGAACGGAATGCGTGTTCTCTTTTGTGGTATATCGGATGGAAACCCGGACGTAAATTCCTTAGCCGAATCTGAATGGATGGTAGTGCGGTTTGCACTCGGGATACAATGCCACGTACTACTTAAGAGACACGTGTATTTCGTTTCATCCAAACATGTATACGATCATGATTTAGTCTAGTATGTTATTTATTTTTTTTAAGAATGATTTAGTCTAATATGTTATTTATTTTTTTAAGCATGATTTAGTCTAATATGTTATTTATTTTTTTAAACATGATTTAGTTGTTTATTTTTAAGCATGAGTAGTTATTTGTTTTGTGTTTGGAATTTGCATTAGGTTTATGTTGTTGTTTCCTTTTCGCATTATATAATTGAAATATGTTCATGAGATTGCCGTGTGTTGTCGTGTGTTATGAGGACTTACTTTCCAAGCATGCAAACTTAGACATAGGATTTATCTTTATGAACATGAACTAGATATAGGTTGTTCTTGAGCATGTTTCGTAGATTCGGCTAAGATATTGCACAAATCACATCATTACAAGTGGCATAAGTAAGGGACCATTCCGAACCCAACAGTTTGAGGTCTTCCCTTGCGAGGGGTTAGTGCGGCCTTAAATCATTTTCCCGGTTCACACTGGGTGGCGACTCCATGTTATTTCTTCGGTTTAGTTCCCCTACGGGCTATTCCGTACTCCCAACTAGGCCGCGAGCCTGGAACAGCGTCACCGATTTCTGTGTCCTACAAGAATAGTTTACAATAGTAATACTTATCACAATGTCGGACCACCCAGTGTCCAATATTACTACAAGACTATTCTAAGGTCGATGTCATTCTTAGCGTATATATACAATAATCTAATATGCATAATGATAATATCATTAATAAGATATGAAATGAAAATGTAGTTATTTTATTAATAAATAATAAAATGTACAATTTGGATTAGCACTCCAAGCACCAACTCCAACAACACTTGATTATCTTAGTTGATAATTATAATATCGAATCTTATCTTTTATCAAAATTAATCGGCTACCCAAGTGCTCAACGAATACACTTCATATTGGGACCCTCTAAGTTCAGACACCGTCATATAAGCCTAGATAATATATACGTAATTCGGCCACCTCCGAATTCACAAAGAACACGAACGACCTCTATGAACTATACAAGTCGAGGTCATCACATATGTTTAACAATCCCTCCGCCGTAGGCTATCCGAGTTGTGCTTAGGAAACATAGAGTACACCGTTAAGTTTCCAATGCGCACATCTCATGTTGACATGTCCACAATTCTTCATAACTGATGCGATCCACCCTGGGTGATCGACTTTGGCCAAAGTTTTAAGAATTGTGACTTTACTCACATGGATACCTAAACCCCTTATGGTACACATATGGGCCGAAGGATCCTATCTTGCTTCGTATTTGATTACTGAGTGCATCGGTCCACACCCAATGACTGGCGTAAACACACACGTATAACGCAAGCGCACGTATCGTTCAAGTAGTATAAAAATATCGATCTCACGAGGACTTAATTCCTACTGTTGTTATTAATTGTTGAATCTATTTATTTACAAATATCTAATTAGGAATTAGTTGATCAATAGTGAGATTGAGTCTATCTTTCAAAACCCTACTTAGGAATTAGTTGATCTTTCTTCAGATTGTAAACTGCTGGAAAAACCAGAAGGTTTCAATATTTCTGGACAAGACACAAAGTATGCAAACTTATAAGATCGTTGTGCAGATTAAAATAATCATTTAAACCATGGCATGAGAAATTTGACAAATAGATATTGTCAAGTGGATTCAAAATCAATGAGTGCGATAAGTATGTATACACTAAATCAACTCAAAATATATATCTCATTGTATGTCTCTATGTATATAATATGTTGATAACTGGTAGTAATCATGAGATGATTGTTGGGCGGATGTGGATCCTAGGGTTGGATCGATACCTCACGTAGCAAAAATGAATCTAAACCATGGATATAGATCATGAGTGTATATTTAAATAATTTAATGGAATACTATATCCTATTACGAGTCCATAGGGAAAAACTGAGGACGAATCAGAGTCCAAAAACTCAAAAATGAGCCAAAATAAATTTCAGCACGCGCGCACGCTACAGTACGTGTGAACAGTTCATGCCCAAACTGTGCTCGTGAACATTGCTGAATGTTTTTTTTTTATTTTCCTTTAAGTATCAGCTCTCAATCCAGAGAGCTGGAATGAGAGCTAATTCTTAGGGTTTTTAACCCAATATATCTCTAATCTTTTCAAAATAATTTCAAACACCCAAAATCTAATTTTAACATCAAAACCAACTTCAACACATGTTATAGCATAAACATAGATGTATTAAAAATAAATATATGCGTTACTTTGACTCAAAATACAAATCAAACAAGAATCCTACAAAGAAGTGACTCATTAACAATTCTAGACCTCTTAAAGGTGGTCAAGTGATTCTAAAATGGTAGTCATACCTCTAAGCTTTCATCTAGAGTTCCAAACTCTAATTTTATGTTTTATGTCCAGCATGAACATATTTGACCCAATCAAAAGCATATTGTGTTGATGCTTCCAAAGCATCCATACACAATTTATTAACCTAATTTCAACTTCAAGCTAGGTTATTATGTATTCAATACATAATACATCGCTATATATCTCACTAATGATAACAACTCACTAATGAAAAAATATAGCTTTAGAGAAGATCAAACTTACCTAGCAAGTTTGATTTCAAGATCCAATCTTCTCATCCTTATTGAAAATGTAGAGAACTTCCAAAAATTCTCTCACAAATACTTTCTTTAGATTAATTTTTCTTATATTTTGCATTATGTTTGCTTAATCAAAAACTTACTCAAGCTTGCCTTTTATAGTCAAGCTTAAGTATTATTTAATTAATAAAAGATCTAATCAATTTTTTAGGTGGGCTTAATCCAATTTGTCTAAATATGCTTATTAGGTGTAACTAATCAATTTTGTCTACCACTTTGATTTAATCCAATTAAATCTAGATAAAAATTTAACCACTTGATTAGTTCATTGTCTGCCAATTTGATTTAATCCAATTAAATCAAGCGAAATACACATATTATTACATATTTTATAATTACCAAAATATCCATTAATGGTAAAAATATTTATGAAATTACAACAAAGTCATTTTATGATTATCAATTTAGATTAATCCGATTAATCTCATTTGGTCAAGTAAATAATTAATGTTATCCAATAATATTTAATTACTTTGATTGATATTATAATATCAAATATTATTTATTATCAAATATTATCGGCTATCCAAGTGCTCAACAAGTACACTTCATATTATGGGACTCTCTAAGTTCAGACATGTTCGTCATATAAGTCTAGCTCATATGTACACAATTCGACCGAATTTGTGAAGAACACGAACGACCTTTCTGAACTATACAAGTTGAAGTGATCACATATGTTTAACAATCCATCCGTCGTATGATATCCGAGTTGTGCTTAGGAAACATAGATCACACTGTTAAGTTTCCAAGGCACACATCTCATATTGTCGACATGTCTATGATTCTTTACAACTAATCAGAACACCATTTTTGATATATATGTGATCAACTCTAGGTGATCAGTTTTGGCCAAAGTCTTAATAATCATGACTTACTAACATGGATACATTAACCTCTTATGGTACACATACAAGCCGAAGGATCCTATCTTAATACGCACTTGTAAATGAGTACACCGATATAATCATTGTATACAGATCGACTCTCCACTGATATAATCACTGCATATAAAAATTAACCCTCCATAAATATCTCATAATTAGAGCTAGGTCATAATGTCTGTTATATCACTCTAATTATTTTGTGTCATACGTACCATTAATTCTCTAATGAACGATTTATTCATAACTATTATGAATATTAATCTTTCTATTCGTAATAAAAAGACTTGAGCGCTCTAACCGTTCAAGTATCGAATCAACCCTTAATGAAGATACTCATCTACTTCTCTCAAGAGTGAGTGGATTCCATATATGTGTAAAACGTCATCAGCCACATATCAAACTATATCCCCAAAGTACTTAGCTATTGGTCGGGATTTATTCACCAAACTCACCTTTGTAAATCAAAGGATATAGTCTGTCATGTATGAGTTCGTAGTACACTCAGGATTCAGATCAACAAATATACGATCATCTATTAGACTGATATAAATTTATATATTTAACGAATATTAAAAGAAATTCATTTATGTATTGGTTCAGTCCCATATGATCGCATCATTTAAGATGTCTCCATTCTCATGTCACCACATGAACGAACGCGGATCAAATTCATCATACGATATGGAATGGACCGCAGATGTAGATACACCATAAACAAAGTGTATGTCTTTGTTTGCTCTCTATGGACTATTTAGAATTACTAATTTCAGACTTAAATCTTCTTGTGTATAACCCTTATACACTAAGTTTGGAAGTACATTTAGTATCTAATGGCATACATGATAATTTATAATATGCGACTTTAAAATAAACACTTTGATAAATGAAATTTGCATCATTAATTACTTTAAAATAAATTATGTTTACATATTACATTATGCTCTATGCATATATCCTAACATTACTTGGGTAGAAACTCACACTTAAATCTTCTTATCTATTGTGAGTGTCCAATGTGTGTTGTAAATTTTTATTATCAAACACTTGTGGTTGTGAAATCCTTTGTTGAGTGGGTATACTCAAAAGGATAATTTGTGTAAAGGTTATGAGTGAGCCTAAGAATAAAACTTATTGTAAAGGTTTGAGAGTGAGTCATTGGAAAACTCTAGGTGTAAAGGTTTGGGGTAAACCTATGGACAAAACTCTTGGTTTGAAATGAGCCACAAAAAACTTATGCATAAGTTGTGGATTCAACTTGACATAGTGAAAAACTTCAAGCACGGCTTGTGGGAGTGGACGCATACATTGTTGACCAAACCACTATAAACTACAATGTCAATTTCTCTATCTCTTACTCTTTTATTTATCATAAGTTTTACATTATATTGTATATCGTATGGTAAAACTTATTATTGGTGAAATTGACTTTAATAATAACTTTCGGCCTTGTAATCATTAACTGTATTTATTGAAAGTTGAATTCTGAAGCTTAATTGATAAATGTACTAATTAAGTAGCTTAAAATTGAAAAGATTTTTAATTCCCTATTATTTTATCACATGTCTAATTCACCCCCTTATTGGGTATAGTTATTGTTGTTTAAATGTGTTTATAGGCAATTTCAAAGAATTCTCTCTTTTTTTTTTCTCGCTTTATTTTTTATTTTATCATTTAATAATACTCATACACAAAACAATATATATCTAATCACCCAAAGGTCTTGTGTTGTGATTGTTCTTATTTTGTGAAAATCTCTCAAACAAATTTATGTGTTCGACATCGAATTATTCGGAATAAATTCTATCTTTTTACACAGAACGAGAATCCACCGTCTAAAAAAAGTGTGAAAGAAGAGTGAAAACTTTATGATTAAGGTTGAAACGTGGAATGCAATTTACTTCATTATGTTTGGCCATAGAAAAATGTTTGGTAACTTTTTTTTTTCAAAATTTACTTATTATTTCATAAGTTTCTCCATTTTTTGCAGTTTAAAGAAACATATGGGTCATTGCCTTTTCAGCTAATCATAAAGTTAATTGAAAAACAACTTAAAACATACAACTTTCAAAGCATATAATTGAGTGCCTACGTGCTTTGATTGCTTTTCCCAATTTTCTTTTGTTGTCTTATCTCAACCTTTTTCTACATTTGTATCATTTCTTCCTTTGAATGAATGAACCCAAATGACGAAGCCACATAAAGGCGAGTGAATGAAGAGTAGAAAATTAAAACTTACCTCCCATAAATCAAAATTTTGGCTATGTCATTGAATAAACCCTTTAACTTAAAAAAGTAATGGGCGGTAAGTAAAAGATAATAATATCTTAATGTTGTATATTGTTGATGAAAATATCTTAATTACATCATATGTGATGAATAAATGAATTCAAAATATAAGTATTGAACAATCATCAACTCTCAAGCTATCTTTGAGATTGAGTTAGACCCATAAATTCCAATATAATATTATAGCCACACACATATAGAGATACACTCATTCACGAGTGACTCCATACTACATTACATACCCACATCAATGGATCAGACAAATGATCAGCTTACACAGTTTGAGAAAAATATTTCATATCGTCTATGATGAATGAATGAATTCAAAATATAAATATTGAACAACTTCTAACTTTGGTTAGTTTTTGGATTGAGTTAAACTTATGAACTTTAATATATACAAAAAAATGTTAATTAATTATCGGAAATTAAAGTCATCACCTTATCAATTCTGACGCGATATTCCTAAGATTGACCCTTCGAAAGTATTGTAAATTTGCACGTAACTGCAAGAACCTTATGTTACTATTTTGATAAGAAACAAAACCCTCTCAAGATCAAGTCCAACCCCTAAAAATCTTATTCTTGAGAAACTTTCTTTGTTTTTTGATTAAATCCTATCATCATTGTTTAGGCGGTCTTCTTCTTGAATATCTTGGATTTCTTTAACCCGATTCTTAGATGTCTCTTCTTGAAAATCCTGAATTATCATGGAATGGATCTTGGTGTTGCATCGACCTTAAATCTTAAACTTGATCTTCTCTTCAATTCAACCAAGACTCCTTTTCTTGATGGAACTTCCGAATCTTGGACTTTCGTAAATTTTGAAACGTTAAATCTTGAATAAAATCCAAATTTTATACTCTGGATCACATCAAAATCCCATGTGTTAGTGTTACACCCTTATTTATTTATTTTTATTTTATTGTAATTATTATACAATTCATGATAAGATTAAATAATTGTAGCAAGGTATGATAGCGAGACATGGAATTCATTCTCTCAAAGTTAAGTAATAGTTGCCATAAATGTATCTAAACATCTTATCAAATCTTATCCTAAATTAATAATAATCAACCATTTATGTAATCAACTTGAAGGAATATGTTATGCTTATATGATCCCATAGACTTTAATTTTTTACCCACTACAAAGGATTAAAATTAATGTTGTATTATAAGTTACAACATATAATATTCCCTCAAGCCATGTGTTATGCGTATTATAATTCGTTTTATATCTTAATAGAGGCACTCAACCTCAACTTGGAGTATCATATAAGTTATATTCTCTATTCATTTTTCAAAAAAAATAATAATCATAATTTGTATGAATTTAACATGTTTCATTGATGCATATAGACTGTTATTCATTTTCATCCACCTTATTTTTTAATACATTTTTTTTACTCTAACATTAATTCACACATTTAAAGAGACATCATTTGGATTACAAGTGTCCGATTTGGGCCTATAATATATAATTTCGAAACTATAAAAAGAAAAAAAAAATGCATGTGGTGCTAACTAGTTATGTTAGTTTCGCCCGCAAATCATCCCCAAAATTTTCAAAGTCTCTAATCGCACTTATAATTTTTTTTCGTATTTTCGAAATTTTCTCGATTTTTTTATCATTTTTTTAGACATTATTTTTAAGTTTTGTTTTTTATTTGTTTTATTTTGATTATAATATTTTTATTGTGTATAATAATTCGGATTACCAATGTTAATAACTTCGTATTATTTAAGATTTTAATATAAAATTATAATGTTCAAAACTTTCTTCCTTAGGTTTTCTGTTTCCTCATACTCTATTTCATTTATATATATCTCATAAGTTTAAATATTCTCACTTGTTAGTGTGATTGTCGTTAACACAATCATTAATAAGAATTTTATTATTAGTTTCTTTTAGTCATTACTAGTTTCATTAATAAAAGATTATTGGAGGGAAATCAGGAGAGCAATAACGGGCTTATGTTATGGATTAAGAGGCCCAAAAGCGGCCCAAAAGATACCATGCTTCCAAGCTCCAAGAGTCAAGACTACGAAAGCATTTTATATTTCCACTCTTTTTTTGTTCGAAAGAGCATTTTATATTAGAAAATGAAAAGGAGACTAAACCGAGATTAAACGGAAATAAAATTATTTTTGATGATAAATAAAAAATAAATAAATAAACAAAACAATGTTGTTTCAATAGTAAATATATCCCCATTTAATCCTTAGAGATACAACACAACACTTTGTTTAAATCTTTACTTGAGAATTTTAAAGGAAAAAATGTTATATTATATAAACAAAATTGTGCCCTATATACAGGCAATCAAAAATTGCCTGCACAAGATATAATTTTTAGTCATGTTTTTTGACATATGCGTCTCATTGTTGCCCCAATAAAAAACAATTGTCGTAACAATATGCATGAACATCTCATTGTCACGTCAATGAGTATCAATTATCGCGACAATATAAGTCAGAATGTTATTTTACATTAGTGTCTCATTGTCGCGCCAATGAGAAGCCATTGTCGCGACAATATTAGTCGGAATACTCTTTATGTCTTAAGGTCTCATTATCGTGCCAATGAATATTTATCGTCTCGACAATGAAAGTCATAAGGCTTTTTTTGCACCAGATGATACAAATCAATTATTTTGGTTAACTTTGCTTTTGAATTTCGTTTTTCTCTCGTGGGCGTTGCCCCCACGTCCCCACAGGAGGCGCTGCCCTCTCGAACCCCACGACCTGTCCGGACATGTCAATCCCCAACACATCAGCATATGGCGATGACCGAACCAATGTGTATTTATAACCTTAATGTGTTATAACATTTTACAATGATAAATTAACCATTCTTTGTTGAATGTATATCTAAATTCAACAATATTTTCTTAAACACAACTAATCATAGTTCTATGATTAACTTCTTGAAAAATGTTTATCTTATCCAATACATCATTTTTTTTCTCTTTTATTATAAAAGATATAAAAACTGTGTTGAAACTGTTCGGAAGTAATACTAATTTCTCAAACGGTTTGTTGGATCCTTGGAGTGATGGCAATAATAATATAAAAATAAGTTAATTGACTCATTCTCCTTATAAATTGGCTTGTCTAGAAGGGTAGCTCATGATCAATATCCACAGCAACTTCCAGTAGCAGCCCTTCCCAAGTGGCCCTTCAACAATCACTTCTCATATTCGGCATGGATAAATTCTTCAAAATCTATTTGAAACTATTGTTGCTATTGTCATAGAAGAAAGAATGCTTTACTGAAATCATCTTTCTATGTGCTCTTAACTAGGGGGCAAAATTCGGATCCGGACGGATTCGGATCCGGATCCGAATGCATTTCTGTCTTCCCGAGTCCGGATCTGGACCCGTGAAAACTCATCTGAATGTATTTCTGCCTACCCAGAATCGGCATCTTCCTCCACTATTAAAAAAAAAAAAAAAAAAAAAAAAAAAAAAAAACTCTACTGTTAACTATAAAAAAAATAACATATTACATAACAACTTCAACAACAACAACCAAAATTTTGAACACAGTGAAGATGATGAAGATTGAAGTTGAAGATATGATTAACTGATGTGATCCCCACTGCTGTTTTTTTGTTATTTTATAGAAAGGGAAAAAATAAAATGAAAATTATGATGATGATGAACTGATGATGATGAAGTTGAAGATTAGATTTAGGGAATTTTTTTTTATACTTTATTTTTTTTATTTAACTGGTTCCCGGGTATCTGGGTCCGGAATCATCCGGACCCGTTTTCGGATCCGGTTATGGCCGGGTCTTAATTATAAAGACCCGGGTCCGAAAAAAAAAATTACGGATCCGGATCTTACCGGACTCGGGTCCTTCCGGGTCGTCCGAATCCGGGCCTGATCCGGATCTTTTTGACACCCCTATTCTTAACTTTACAAATTCCAATACTGGGTTTTTTTTTAGTCCAATAATATGTTTTTATTCTTTAATGAATGATCTTGATGAATGATGTATCAAAACCTTACTTAATATTTCAATTAGGTTTGCACCCGGAGTAAAGTAAAATCATATGCATAATCATCAAGCAAATATTATTAATAAAAATATAAAAATTTATATGAATAAATAGGGTATATCCTAAGAAAAATAAAAGGATTAAAACATACTATCCTAATTAAAGCCTTTATCAATACTAGATAAATGAAATAGTATCATCCTCAAACCAATTCAAGTACAACCAAATAAAAATAATCTAAAAAAATAAGTTACATCCATATATAGGCAAAAGCAAATAGACTATGTAACCCTATAAAATGAGAAACCATTTGCATGAAGATTCAGATTCGTATCTTCAATAATAATTCAAGTAAATGAAAAGGCATATTAATTTTAAACGGAAAACCAAAATCATTTGGTTCGTATATCCCTTAGGTGTAACCTTCAAATTTTGTAGTTGGGATTTTCATTAGGGATGTCAAAAACTCGTGGGATGGGGTATGTACGAATTCAGTGTATTGAGATCGGGTATTTTTATAATTTTTTATATCAAACAATTGGATATATGTATATTGGTATTATCATATTATTAAATATAAAAATAAGGATATGAAAAAAGAGAATAATGTATGGGCTAAATTTGGGTTAAATGATCCAAATGACATTGCACCACTTATGGTTTTCATCTAGCCCACAAGTAATGTTATGGGTCACACATTAAGATGGTCAACGCACGTGTATGATTCCAAGAGCTGAAGTCACAGATTTATTAATGACCGGTCGGACATATAATTCACATCTAATAGTCGATCGGACACGTATCGAGTTGTCAGGACACGTGTAAAATTAAAACAGCTGGAATCACTTGCTTGATTATGTTCGCCGAAGGTACATCCCAAATCCTATATCCGGACAGACATAGTTCGAGCTGTGTCTAACGTTTTGATTGCCAATCACTCGGGATAGATTGGAGGAAGCGGGATCCTGCTCCCTCTCCCAACCTTTGACCCATCAATTTCACTATAAAAATTGGGCCATATCCCTTCACAAAAAGAGGCTAGAAACTATAGAGTTTTGATAAGATTTTGGAAAAATTAGAGTGAGAAACCCTAAAATTCCAGAAAACCTTTGAGAGAAAAGAGAGAATCTGAGTCATCCATCTTTGAAGTTCCACATTCCCTGGTGTGAATCCAGCAGCGACCTGATATTCAGATGCGTCTTCAGAGCCAAACTACGTGGAAAAATGTGCGACATGAGGGCACCATTCTTAATATTTATGTGTATTTGAGATTCTATTTTTGACATTGTATCTCCAACCGGACGTGTATATATCCGACCGGACATGCATACACATTCGGTTGTCTATAAACATGTCATGTCGTGTTTACTACTTTCTTTAGTTAATTGCAAGCTTAGTTACTTTTATGTTACTCATTAACGTTAGTTTATGCATGTTTAATTGTTTCGTTCTCATGCTTTAGTTGATAATATACATGTCATGCTCTGTTTACTATGTAATCTATAAATGAAGTCCGACCAGAGTTGTCATATGTTAGTCCAGACATGAATGATATCCGAGCGTATGATTCCCCTTTGGTATAACAGATGAAAACGTGAATATAAATTCCATAGTCGATTTCGAATGGACGTTAATGTGGTTTACACTCAGGATAAAATTCCATGTACCATGAGGATGATGGTCATTTGATCCGTTGCTATTATGCATGTTTTAGATTACTATTTTAGTTTATTATTGGATAAATTGTCTGCTCATTATTTTGATTATTTGAGACTGTTGTAAATTATTGTTCACCATGTCATTTTGCTTCTGTAACTTTCAGATGATATTCATTTTGCTGTTATCATGATTATATGTTTCTGAATTGCACAGAACATCCGGTCAGACTTCCAGTAGGTCTGGCCGAACATTCATATGATATTTGACCGATCACGGCCACATCTGACCAGGCCTCTTCGAGGCCAGACCCACCGAATGCATGTTTGAATCTGTTTAATTATTATTGTGGTAGTTTATTTGTCATTATTGGAATCTTTATTATCTCATTGTTGGAATCATCATCATTTATTTTTTATAACGCTATTTTACCTGATGTTATTGAGATTCCGTGTTTCTGAATTACGCAGTACGTCCGGCCAAACTTCCAGTAAGTCCGACCGGACATGTATATGATATCCGGCCAACCACGGCCACATCCGGTCAGGCCTCTCCGAGACTAGGCTCATTGAATGCATGCCTTATATTATCAATATTTTATTATTATTGTGGCCTTGTAATTTCATTTATATATTTTAAATTTCGCACGTTTAAACTTCGTTTATTTATCGCATTTTTACTTTCATGTTTTGCACAAGTTGTATGCCTTTAAATTGCTTTTGTGTGTGAAATTGCATTATAAGATATGATGATACCTCTTTTAAGCGTAAATATTATACTGGAATCAATAAAAGGCCATTCTGAACTCAAACGTGTTTAAGGTCGGACCTTGCGAGGGGTGTAGTGTGACCTTAAATCATTCCTAATGTTTCATACCGGGGGACGATTCTATTATTCTCTGATTAGTCCCCCGTGAGATTATTCGTACTCTCTACGGGCTGCGAGCCCAATAGTGTAGTAGTTGCCGACGTCATAGGTATAGCGGTAAACCTCGCTTCACTCATATACATACGGCATCCACCACATCGGTGGGTAGTTACTCCACGTTCACTTTGCCTTTGTTTTGCATGACTGTTGGTGCCTCCAACATACAAATTCTCGATTGTAAGCTGAAGACGAAATTCAACGTCTATAAACACGAGGTCCTGATATATTAGAATTAGGACATATATAATTTTTTTATACCCGTTAATTAAATGAATCCCTAATTTCCATATACATTATAAATTTCTTTTTATATTATTTTTAACAATTTAGATGATATGATAAGGATACAATCTAAGCGTAGGATCTTCACCATCATTTTTTTTTTGTTATTTTGTATAAAGCATAAGATTACTTGGACAAAACAACTCAACACTAACCAACAATTAAAACAACAACTTCATTCAACACACCTAAAAGCAACATCCCCAACTTATCAAATTTCACACTATTTTCAACAGGCATAACCATTTTTTTTTTTTTAAAATTTTGTGTTTTTTACAATAAACTCTAATATTTTTTAAATATTTTATTTTTATAAGTTAGTAAATATCATTTTGACAAAAGCCGTTCTATTTTAAAAAATTATCACACTTATGATTTTTTGGGTTAACGGACTAGAATTAACGAGATGATACTTACTCATTTATAAGATTATATTATAAAATTTAAAAAAAAAAAAATCGTTTAAGACTTTATTGTAAAAAAATACAAAATTTATAAGATTAAAAAAATCATCATCCCTATTTGAATAAGTGATCAATACATTATTTTATTAACTAGTTGGCCTGTTGTATCTGATTTTAAATTGAAAGAAATTCATAATGTTTTAATCTCTGCAAATTTATTATTGATATTAATTTGTTTAACTTTTTTTTTGTCGAAATTATTAATGAAATTTTAGTTAATTTTATTTATTGGAATGATTTTTGAAAATTAGAAGAAGTGATCTGCAATGAAAGAAGTAATTTGTTTTTTAAATAAAAAGATTTTCAGTGCAGATTCGGCCAACCAATCAGTCTTAAGATATCTTTATTTAGTTAGCATAGAAGACGTGGAGCGTTGACTGTCAATTTTTAGTTTCCATCTCAAGACCCAAAATCTCCATTTAAATCTAATATTTAATATTCAATAAAAGGCGGCCTAAACCCCCCAAAAAAAAAAAATCTAATTTTTATATATTTAAGTTCTTGTCAATCAAATTTTTATATGTAAGTTATTAAAAAATAACGTTTACCAGTTAAAATTTAATTTTGTTTGGAATCCGTTAAAAATTTGACAACAAAAATATATTTTTACTCTCGGTTTATACTCAAATATCATATGTCTGCTCCAAATTATATAAAAGAGATATTTTACACGTAAATTATATGGGTTTTTATGTTAAACCATAACTAATTTTGAATGCTAGTTATATACCTTAATATTTCAAAAAAAAATTAAAAAAATTAAAACAAATAAAATAAATTTTCATTTTTTTTTTCGTTTTTCAAAGAAAATATAAATAATAATATTTCCAATCAAGAAGATCCATTATACGATGAAACGCGAGATTGTAAAAAATTAATTCATGATAATTTCCCAAAAATGAATTTGTGTCTTGCTCGCTTCTAGACCCTTCCTTTAAAAAAGAAATTCAAAATTTTTTAAAACTTAGAGAGGGATTGAGTTAACATGAGGTTAAATAATATTTTTAAAAAAATAAAAAAGGAAACACCCTAAACGACCTTAATACATAAGATCCCTAATTTATTTTATAATAATTACTCATTAAATTCCTTTTTTTTTTATATAATTACTCATTTAATTTCTAATTTTTTTATAATTACTCAGTAAATCACTGTAAAATACTTATTAATACATAATTATGGAAAAAAAACTAAATAAATAACCACGCACAACCCATTTTCCCTCCTCAACAAAAAAAGTCAAAAGTCAAAACCTAGTCCCGCTGTTTTGTTTTTATTTTTTTATCAACTCGGCAAAAACAACTCAGTGCGCTATTATTTATTATTTTATTTACTGGAGTTAGTAAAGCGACTCAACTCACTACTCTCGTTCTCTGAAGATAAAGCAAAAGGCAAAAGCTAAAAAGAAGTTCAAGAAAACAAAAACAAAAAACAAAAAACGTGAAGAGTAAGCTTTACCAGTCACTGAAACGGCGCCGGATCTCAGAATCCAGGGCTTCTTCTTTTTTTTTTTTTTTGGTTGCGATGGCCAGTCCTAGCTCGGGGCGGCTCGCGATCACGCCGAGTTCGAGGGTTTTACAGAGTCATTTGACTGATGATACGATCTGGAAGCGGCTCAAAGAGGCCGGACTTGATGAAGAATCTATTAAACGGAGAGATAAAGCTGCTCTCATCGCTTATATTGCTAAGCTTGAAACCGAGGTTTGTTGATATCATTTCATTTAAAAGTTTCAATTCTTAAGTTGTTTTTATTTATTTATTTATTTATTCATTCTTTGGTATGTTTTTTGAATTGTTTGCTGAGTTCCTAGGAAGTCAAAAAATCGAATTTTCAAGAGTCGGATAGAATTTGAAATTAAAAAAAAAAAAAAAATCATTTTCAGTTCTTTCTGAAAAGAAGCCCGATTCAAGTGTGTGGCTTTCATGTTTAATATTAGTGCAAGGAAAGTAAATATAGTTGGTTTTCAGAATTATATATATATATATATATATTTATATATTTATATTGCCGGTTACATTATAGTATGATTGTTTAAATGGGTTTCTTTTAAGGTTTGCATTAATGTAATCCTCATATTGTATATTAACAGTTCCAAGTGCTGAGATAGTGACGCTTTGTAGTATTAATTCTCACATGCTATATATGAGAACGGGTTGTTTGGACAGGGAAGCTGAATTCTTGTCTGCAAACACTGTCGATATTTTGGCTAATTAATTATATTGACTATTGTAGGTTTTTTTTTCTTCTTTAACTAGATTGTGTTTGTCTGCAAATGGATAATTTGAGGCAATCCTGTATCTAGATTCTAGAAAATGTTTTAAACGCCTTTGTTGTTTGGGAAACTATGGTACTTGAGAATGGATATATTCTTTTGGATTTTATATAGAAATGGTATGTGTGTTATTAAATGTTAATTAATATCCTGAGTATAGTAACTACTAACTGCTTGATCTTGAATCACATAAGTTTGATGATACAGAACTAGAGATATTTGTTTCAAGGTGTTGGACTAGCCAATAACTTTGAAAGGCATTGTTATCTTGATTAAGACAGTGACAGTGTTATTTAACAGGAATTTCGATTCATTTGGTTCCAAAATGTTTAAGATTGGTGTTTTATAAATGCACTCCTTATTTTTTCTATATACAAAGTAGTTTTCTTTTTCATTAAAATGGTTTCATATTGATGACTAATGAGGCTCTTTTATATTGTTTCTTTGGTGAGATTTTTGAGTGTTTTGCAAGGAAAGATACATTGTTTTATGCATATTTGGTTGGCCCTTTCAAATGTTTAGTTGTTAATCATGAATTTGTTTTGCTTTTGCATACAACAAATCAGTTTTTGCAGTGAATAACTGTTGAAGTATTGTCTTATTGCTTAGGTGTTCATACTTCATACATGTTTTACTTTTATCTTATTGTGCATATGCTGTTCTAGTAATTTTCGTTGTTTGTTATCTGACACAAGTGTTACTTTTTCAGATATTTGAGCACCAGCATCACATGGGCCTTCTCATATTAGAAAGGAAGGAGTTGGCCTCCAAGCATGAGCAAATTAAAGCCTCTGCAGAGGCTGCTGAACTCATTCATAAGCATGACCAAGCTTCTCACTTATCTGAGATAGCTGAAGCGAAGAAACGAGAAGAGAATATGAAGAAGGCTTTAAGAATTGAGAAAGAGTGTTTAGCTAGCGTAAGATGCAATTTGCGATCTTCCTTTAGTTAAAGTAAATTATTCTTTTGCAGACTTCCTTACAATTGCTATTACCTGTTGTCTGAATTGTTTTAGATTGAGAAGACCATGCATGAGATGCGCGCAGAATATGCTGAAACGAAGGTTGTGGCCGACAGTAAATTTACTGAAGCACGCCGTATGGTAGAAGATGCTCAGAAGAAGTTTGTAGAAGCTGAGGCAAAGTTGCATGCTGCAGAATCTTTACAAGCCGAAGCTAGCAGATATCATCGATCTGCGGGAAGAAAGTTACAGGAAGTCGAAGCACGTGAAGACGATCTCTCTCGGAAAATTGCATCTTTCAAGTCTGAGTATGTGTTTATTCATCTTCTTTGTGCTACTTTCAGAGTGTTGGTGAGTAGGGTTAGGTTAATGGACCTAATGTTAATAAATATGGGTTTGTTTGGCTGAGTAAAAAAAAGGTCATTTACTGCAGTCCTTTTTCACATTTTCACATACATTTGAGGAAATGGGATTGTAGAAGGTCCTGGCTTTATTGCATGCAGTACAGATTTCAGCTTAGCTAATAGACAAGCTACTCATTTAATCTTTGACCATCCAATTGGGCTAGTCAAGTGAACTATTTTTTTTTAAGTCTTGTTGTGAAATTAACTTCTGCTGAGGCATTATTCTTCCATATTTTTATTTATTTTAAAATCCTGGTGATGTTTGATTCAACTTTATGCGGCTATTTTCCGTGGATATTCCTTATAATATTTTTGAAGTCTTGTTGTGAATTTAACTTCTGCTGAGACCTTCTTCTGCCGTCTATTCATTTGCTTATTCATTTTAAAATCATGGTGATGTTTGAACCAACTTTGTCACTTTCTATAGAACATCATGTATGCGAATAGTGATCTTTAACTAAAGGCCATGTGTTCTAGTGCTATGTTTGAATGAGTATGCAAAAACTAAATAGTAATTTAGGAAGAAATTGCAAGCTCACATGGGCCAAAAACACTGCTATAGCGAATGAAATTGCAAGCTCACATGGGCCAAAAACATATGCTTCCATAAGGACACAACCGCCCTAAGTTTGAAAGCTGCTCCTATACTGTATGTATAAATTAACGTTCTTGCCATGTCTTAGGTGTGAAGAGAAAGAGAGAGAGATTATTCATGAGAGGCAATCATTAAGCGAAAGGAAGAAGATTTTGCAGCAAGAACATGAAAGATTGCTTGATGCT